>ML102422.1:0-12604 GCA_003697995.1 Taxidea taxus jeffersonii | reverse complement strand
TTTTTTTTTTTTTTTGACAGACAAAGATCACGAATAGGCAGAGAGGCAGGCAGAGAGAGAGAGGAGGAAGCAGGCTCCCCAGCAAGCAGAGAGCCCGATGTGGGGCTAGATCCCAGGACCCTGGGATCATGACCTGAGCCAAAGGCAGAGGCTTTAACCCACTGAGCCACCCAGGTGCCCCTGTTCCTGAAGATTTTTATATGGGTCTATTTTTTTTGTAGTTTTTGTATTTGCCTTTTCATAATTTCAGGACTACACTTGATGTAATGGAAATGAGGGCTAAAATTTGATAAAGCACCAAGTCTTTCTAAGGACAAATTATCTTTGATATAACTTTTGAAGAAATTTGCATTTTCTTGTATCAGGTTACCTTAAAATGAAATCAAACTGTGTTGCCATTTTGGTTTCCATGGGTTTTTTGTCATGTGGACCCTTCAAAAGCAGACATAGCCAAAGGTTTTTAAGTTCTAGTGTCACCATTAAAATGTCACCAACCTAGAATAAGAATGCTACAACCTTTGACATCTTCGATATTTTGATAATTTCATACTTATGTGCAGAGAAAAACCATGCCCAATAAAAGAAAATAATATATGATACAGAGTTATAAGGTCTTCTCTACTACAAGCTACCAGTTTATCTGTGTCCCCTGACTGAAAAAAAATATATATATATATATGTATAAATGTTTAAGTCATAAACCTATGTACCATAGAAGGTGATCTTGTTTGGAAATAGGTAGTCAAGTTAAAATGAGGTCATTAGAGTGGACCCTAATCCAATATGACTGTTTCTCTTAAAACAATATATTTGGGAAAAAAGCACACATAGAGGGAAGCCAGTGAGAACACCATGTGAAAAATGAGGAATGAGAGAGATGCACCTACATGCAAGGGAACACTCAGAGTGCCTGCAGACAGCCAGATGCAAGGAAGGAGGACTCTACAGGTTTCAAAGGAAGCATTGTCCTGCCAACATTATGAATTTCCTGTCTTTAGAACTGTGAGGTAACCAATTCTATTGTTTTAAGCCATCAGTTTGTTTGTTTGTTTGTTTTAAAGATTTTATTTATTTATTTTAGAGAAAGAGAGAACACACATAGGAGCACAAGTAGAGGGAGGGGCAAAGGGAAAGGGGCAGGCAGGCTCCCCAGTGAGCAGAGAGCCCTATGTAGGACTCCCAAGACCATGAGATCATGACCTGAGCAGATGCTTAAACAACTGAGTGACCCAGATGCCCCATTAAGCTACCCAGTTTTAGGTATTTTGTTAAGGCTCCCTAGGAAACAAATATGTTGTTTTTTCCAACATTTTCCCATGGCAAAGTTCCAACAATGCCAATAATAAAAAGCCTAGTTTTCTGCTTACTCTTCTTGTAAAATCTGCCAGGGACTCATTTCCTCTGATTTGATTACATTTACATACAATTTTAATTAAAGAACTACTAGTAGTGTTTCAAGTACAGGAAAAAAATATGATTAATGAAGAGATCCTCAATGATGATGATTTGACAAGTCTTTTTGTCAGAAAACTTGATAGAATTATTTTTCTGATATCACAGAGAAAAGTGGGGGAGATACTAATCCAAAGCCCACACATCATCAATTGAGTAATGGATCCCTCATCATTATAGGTAGGAGTTTGTAGATGCTTACCCCATAGTCTGTATAGTAAATATTTCTATTCATTGGTCACTCATATATAAAGAATATATGTATTTTTTTACCCCTTAGCATGGTCAACGTATAATTTTTGCAGTTACTCATTGTGCAATATTTCTAAAAATGGTTTCAATGCTGAAAATTCTCTTGAGTTCTCCCTCTTGGCAGAGGAAATGTATTTCTGGAAGATTTTCAAAATGATATCTTTGCAAATGGGAATGGTAAGCTTAACAGCATGCTGTTTGAGGTCAGTATTGCTGAATGCTACTATTTTATGTATAAAGTCACAAAGGATGCTTGCACAGAAGATCATTTAAGTGGTGTGCTGGCAGAGTTAGGCAATTTCTTTTCCATACTTAAGACATTGCTTTCAAAAACAACATGTACTCAACATTTTTTTTTTTTACTCTCTTGATAATAACCCAGAGCTTTGATAGTTTTGTCATTCTTCTGGGCTTTTGGATTGAGCCTTTGACATATGAACATACTCCATACTACTCTGACAAACCTCAAAGGCATTACTGCACTTCCCTTTAAACTCTCTCTGGGTTGACATTTAGAGTAGAATCCATTAACCAAGTCCTTGCAATATCCACAGTGGAAAAATGGAAGAGAAAAGTAAATATCACTGATTATTTTATTGATATATTTTCCTAGTTTTTTTCCCCCTTTCAAACAGCAAATCAGTTCTATAGAAGAAACAAGCCTTTTAGATATGATTACCGATTATAAAAAGATTGAGGTGCCTTTTTTTTTAATTGGATCAATTGCAAGCATCGTTAAGATTATCTTGCTCACTTTGTATTAAGTGAACCATGGTATTTACCAGACACTTAATAGACAAAGCTGAGCTTGTCCTAACAAGAGCTACCATTTATTCAATGTTTTCAAGTGTAAAAATTGATGCTTTGCAAGCATTACCTTGCTGGAACCGGTTTCCTTTTGTTTGTTCGCTTGTCTTTAAGTAGGCTTTATACCCAACGTGGGGCTTGAACTCACTGATCCAGTGAGGATCAGTGTGCTACCCCCTAATCCTCTTAATAAACCTATGAAGGGCATGTTATTTTTCCAGTTTTACAGATGAGGGATGTTATCCTCACTGCCATACAGGAAATACATATGTCAGGCAAAATTTTAAGTTTAGTCTCTCAGATTCCAAAGTCTGGCTCTTTTTCAAATATGTCACCTTGACTTCTATACTGACACTTCTGACCCTTGCCATAAAGTCGGCACACTCCCTGTGACACTGGGAATACAGTTGAATGCTGTCTACTTTGAACAAAAATAAAAGGAAGTAAAAGTACAAGACCATCTTCAGACGAAGGGAGGAATACTCCAGTTTGTCTTCTTTTTTGTTGCAGCTTCTTTTCCCGATTCCTTCCTCTCTACCAACAACCCCAGCTCCCCCAGCCCTGCCGTAATCAAGCACCTGTGCTTACACCTTCGGCCTTTTGGAGTATGCTCTCTTCCCATCTAACTATCAGAACTGCTTTTCTTTCTCCAACAGTCCCTGACACCAATAAAATCTGATATCAGCAATATTACTGGATGGCTCTGTATCCGTGAATTTAAGTCCCTTTGATTCTTTCAGGGCCTGGGTGTACATGTAAGAGGCAGTGCGATATAATAAAAAGGGCAGGTCTGGAGCCAAACTCTGGGATGTGGATCTTTGCTCTGCCTCTTTAGCAGTGTCACTAGATTAGGTGTTAGCTGGTTTGTGCCTGAAGTTTATCATTTGTAAAGTAGGGCCTATCTCAAAGGCTCATTGTAAGAATTAAGTGAGGTGAGATATGAGAAATGCTTGGAATGATGCTTGGCACAGAGTTGTCATTATTACTAAATGTATCTGTCATTAGGGGCACTGGGTGGCTCAGTGCGTTAAAGCCTCTGCCTTCCGCTCAGGTCATGATCCCAGGGTCCTGGGATTTAGACCAGGGTCCTGGGATCGAGACCCGTGTTGGGCTCTCTGCTCAGCGGGGAGCCTGCTTCCACCTCTCTCTCTCTCTCTGCCTGACTCTCTGCCTACTTGTGATCTCTGCCTGTCAAATAAATAAAATCTTTAAAAAATTTTTTTAATCTGCTAAAAAATGTATCTGTCATTAATTAAAAACAACTAAAATATATCTTCTGCCAAAGGAATCACATAAAATACCATGTAGAGGGACGCCTGGGTGGCTCAGTTGGTTAAGCGGCTGCCTTTGGCTCAGGTCATGATCCCAGCGTCCTGGGATCAAGTCCCAATCGGGCTCCTTGCTCAGCAGTGAGCCTGCTTCTCCCTCTGCCTCTGTCTGCCTGTGCTCGCTCCTGCGCTCTCTCTCTGACAAATTAAAAAAATAAAAATAAAAAAAAAATCTTAAAAAAAATACCACGTAGAGCTCTCAAACAGTTATTTGGGGAGAGGTTACTGGAATCATATCATATGAATGTTTCAGACATAGAAGGTCACTTCTATGAAGAAGTAAAATGGAAAGTATGTCAAGTAATTTAAGATGCTCAATTTTAACATTCATGTATTTTTCCACTTACACATGATTTTATTTTTGAATTAATGGTGTTGAAGGAGGGATTAGAAAATATAGGAAAACTGAAATAAATTAATAAACTTAATGAAAAAGTATAAAAATATTCATTCTCTAAATTCCATAAAACCCTTAGAGTCTTTGATACCTGTCATAATCTATCTAGCTGGTTACAAAAGTCATTCGACTATCTTCCTTATTCCCTAGGCTTTTAAAAGTCACATGGAAATATATTATTTTCACTTAGAGGCCATAGCTATCTACATTTTTTCCTGTACTTCAAGCTTTATTATTTTCCAGTCATATTTACCACTTAAATACATGAAATTGACTTTTATAATTTTTCTGATGGGTAATACACAAATGTGCTTGAATGAAGGACACGATTCATTTAATTGTACTTTAAAATCCACACTGCCAGCTAGGCATATATAGGCATATAATGATTTCAGATTATGAAATAATCATTTCATAATCTGAAATCATTATAAAAGTGTACCTTTTTAATTGTAACAGCAGGAATACTTTTCCCCCCCGCAATTTGTTGTAGGCAAGACTTGAAGTAATGCCTAAAGAAATGATGCAAACCTTATATGCATCAGAGGAAAATATTTGCTGTGTATCAGCTTGAAGTTGAAAGAATTATAGTTAAGAAAATATTTTGTCAATTAATGATGGCTTTCGTTCTTTTAAACTAATGCTTTACAACTTAAGATATATAAGCTTGTATTTAATCATTTTGGTAGGAAAACTCATTACATCTATTTTAACCCTATTATTAAACATAAAATGACAAAGTGCATTTTTATAATACATTTTATCTTGCTGTTGTTGTTTTACGCAAAGTCTGCTCAAATGTTTTACTTTCACATAACTAAACTTCTCTCCTCTGCTTAAGGAGTGTATGGCTGGGAGAAACACATAAATCCTAAAAATGACAGATGTATGACTTAGCTGAATGTCTTACTCAGTAACTTCCTTTAGGAATATTTCCACAATAAGCAAGTTAAGTTAAAAAAGGGGGAAAAAAAAGAAAAAAGAAAGACATTTTAATGTATCAATATGTCTATTCATGATAAAGGATTTTTCCCCCTCTAACTAAAAGATGGTTTCCTTTCCATGCTGCCTATGTCTTTCACTGAGCCACCTCTGAATATTCAAGCCTAAAGTAATATATGCTTTCTATTCTACCTACACTCAGAAATACATGATCTGAATCTTCAATATAATCTGTCTTGCATTTTTATCTAGTTGTTAATAAGCATTATCCTTGTTTAGTTCCAATTTTGTGTTGCAGTTCTAATTTATCTCATATAGTATGTAGTCCAGTGTGAAAAACAAGGCTGAAATTTAAAAAGTAATTTGTGACTATTTATTTTGCCTTATAGGTGGAACTATGGGAATAGCATACATTCCTGAAAGCCTTGAAATTTATAAAAAACTGTGGTATCCTTGAATGTTCCAGAAAAGTCAATGGATTAAGGACGAGTGCCTCATGAAGTCTCTGACTCAGGTTGAAATATTTGAGTCTCTCCTTCTCTCTCAAATATGAACATTTTGCTTACCACTGCTTTGGAGAAATATTAACTAAAATAATAGGGATTATGATCAGGGATAAGACAACAACATTTTTGGCCTTAGTATCAGCTGAGTTAAGTCACTTGGAAGATCAAATGATTAATGACGAGAACGACAGGGTTCCTACCCCATTGATGACTTTCCAGGAGTTCTATGCCCACCCCCAAAAGGTAGTACTATAACTACACAAACTGATATGAATACTGTAAGTGCATGAAGGGATGGTGGTGGCATATGAGATAGGTTTTGTAATGGAGAGCTCCCCTAGCAGAGGAGGTAAGCATAAATAAGCTTTAAATTTTGTCACATCACAAGCTTGCGAAGAGGGCCCTCCAGTGTTGAATTTCTTTCCTTGATCTAGCACTACTACTATAAATCTGACCTTATACTCATTTGGCTTATCTTGGTCTTATATTACTACCTTTAGTGATTCTTGACATCAATATAAGTTTACATTTGCAAATAGGCATTATATATCAAAGGTTTACAAAGAGTAAGGAAGAAATGTAAATAAATAAAGATGTTTGTATGCAAGGAAATGAAACATAGTCAAACCAAAAACAAAGTGAGGGCTTACACACCTTAAATATAGAGTTTTCAAACTTCCACTGCATTGGGAAAATACTTATCAGTCTTTCTGAAATCTCATTTTGGTAAAGTGCACTAGTATTTAACTACATTTCAGGAGTGCTAAAATGAACACTTTCAAATTGCTTCATTCAGATTTACCCAGATAACTAAACCAACTGGCTTAGTAAACCCAACCTCCTAATCTTCAATACAATGGATATCATAAGTTGACATAACAAGTTTTAAGAACCTTTTAAAGAAGATGACAAATAATCACAATTTTGTCAATCACTCCAGGTAAACAATACTATCTTGACTCATGTAATTTCCTCATGAATATATGAAAAAATGTTAAGGAAGACCCTTCCTAAGAGAATGTTTTCAGAAAATACACATTACTTCTAACCTGTTCAAATTCCTTATATAAGTTTAGTAGAACATTGTATGCAGCCTACAGTATACAGCTAGAGTTTACAGATTGAGGGGCAATTGAAAGGGGCTCTTTATGGAAGATAATGAAAATTTACTTATTTATTTTCAAAGAATTTATTCATTTATTTGAAAGAGAAGGAGAGAGAAAGCACAAGTACAGGGCAGAAGGAGAGGGAGAAGCAGACTTCTCCCTGAGCAGGGAGCCTGATGTGGGACTGGATCCCAGGACCCTGAGATCATGACCTAGGCGGAAGGCAGACACTTTAATTGAGCCACCCAAGTGTCCCTGAAAATTTAATTAAAATTCATTAATAATCACAGATTTTGCCAAGTTATTGCAAAAAGTCTAGCTTTCTAATAATAAAAGTCCTCAGAGAAAACCTAAGCATAACCATAACAACTTCTCCCAAGAACAAATCAAGATACTTGATGACCTCTGCCTGAAGCTCCTTCAAGCCAAATGGCCAAATACTTTTAGATCATTACTCTCCCAAACATTCATGCTTAGATGTTAGTAGTCCCATTAAAGATTCTGTGTCATATGAACAGAGGAGAAAAGATGTTGGAGATGTTTTCCAAGACAGAGAAAATAATCCAACACAAATTGTATGTTATTCTAGAAACTATTAACATGTAAAATTATTTTGTCTTTAGCTTGTTTTTCCCTTTTTTAATCATATAGAGAAAAAGTGGGATGTTTTTGAGACTATTAAAACTCCTGAGGTAGAACTTGTTGTGCTCTATACTTTCAGGCTCCAGAAAACATAAAAGGGATGTTAATTTTAATCTAGGAGAACTAAACTACTTCTGTGGATAATCAGCTTAAACACTCTGGGGTCAGAGAAGAGGATGCCAGTTTATTGTGATATATGCATGTCTCAGAGAGCCAGATCAAGGTCATTTACATGATCCACACTGATTGGCAAACAACTGTCAGAGAGCAATGGTTTGAGGTCACCACCATTCATGAGTTGAATCCAAATGACTCTCTGAAGGAGAAATAACCCACTAAATTTTGTTCTTTCATTGGTGAAAAGGGAGTCATATCTGTCCATTGCCTACTTAGAAATATATTGTTGAGTTTATTTCTAAGGCTTTCAGCTCTTCCCATTCAATTTCTTCCCTAAACCTACTAGCATATTGCCTTTCAATATATGCACCTGCAAATAAAAATAACATGCATCCATTGAGAGAGGAATATATACTTCATATAATTTCATTGTTTCCTCCTACCATCTACTGTTGATGAATTTACTCCAAAACATTCTAAAGCAATCTTTTGAGATTAATTCTTAGACTTAGAGTACAAAGAATCTAAGTCTTGCTATATCCAAGAATTTCCTTATATGGTGAAATGCTACCTAAAATTAAATAATTTAATTATTTTGAATGCCTTCAAACCCTGCAAAATACAGCAAGCATTCTTAATAGAGAGATAGATAATCAAAAGTTTCTGAATAAAGTAATAAAGTGCTTTGAAACTTGAGAGTGAATGAAAGGATGTTTGTTACTAAGATGTAGTGTTTTTCTGAAGAGTTGCCACCTGATACTTCAAAAACATTAATCTCTCCAATAAACATTTTACACCCAGAAATTCATCTTATAACCTCAACAAGCATAGTAAGTAGCATTTTTAGTAGAAATCTCTGGCTGAGTTCCATGCATATATTCAATTTTCTCTAAAAAAAACTGTATCTTGCTTGACACAACACAGAAATTAATCAGCATAAGTAAGTTAATATTTTAATAAGTACTTGCATCTTACATTGGATGCATTAATAAAGAAATGGATAACTTGATAAGTGCGTCAGATAACCTAAAAGAATTATGGAGGGGGATAGTTTCCCTTAGACAATGATCTCATTTAAAAAGTTATAATACGCCAATTATATCTCAATAAAGCTGTGGGAAAATATTACAGTTGGCCTGCAGATAAACAAAATATAAAAATTTTGCCTTTAGTTCCTTAATAAAACATATATTTTTTCTTTTGTTTTAAGATTTTATTTATTTATTCATGAGGCAGAGAGAGAGAAAGGCAGAGGGAGAGGCAGGCTCCCCACAGAGCACAGAGCCCGACATGGGACTTGATCCAGGACCCCGGGACCATGACCTAAGCTCAAGGCATATACCCAAACATATACAGGCACTCAACATATATCTTTTCTCTCAAAGACCTACTAAACTTAACACTGATAATTTCCTTGAAAAATCACTGTGACTTAAATTTATACTTTCTAAGAACTTTTAGGGATTGAATCTTGCTAACTCACTATATCTCAGTTGCTCATACAGTTAAATATCCTTTTGGAATATTTGAAGCATTTGATTTACTACAGTATATATTTAAACTACATTAGTAGATGAAGCCATGTGAACTAAATACCAACGCATCAATCATTTCCATGATTTTTAAATAAGAAGTTATGTAACAGAGTAACTCACATACAGCAAGCAGCATGTGCTTGCCAACATAATGGAGAATTGAATATTTGATTATGTGGAAATAATGTATTTGATTATGTGGAGATAACGCCAACAAATCAGACCAAACTGTTGCTCTTATAAGGCCAAGAAGTAAGGAAACCAGATCACCAGGGGAACATCCAAATATTATAGAAAAAAAGCACTATAGAAGGCATAGAAGTCTTAATTTTGGACTTCAAGAACTTTGCTCTTTGTCAGTCACTGTCTAATATGGTTAACAGGAACTATGTTTTTAATAAATATAGTGCACATACTTATTTACATACAGATACTTGGAGGAAAGATTATTAACAATTTCAATCAGCAGTATATGTAAATATAAATAGATATGTAAAGTAAGGAAGGCCATCATAAGCACAAAAGCAATGACAAGAACCACAAAAAAAGGAAAATACAGACGAATCTAGTTATAGAAATAAAAAAATTGGGGGACTATAAAACAACATCAAAAAATGAATGGGCAAGGGGTGCCTGGGTCAGTTAAGTGTCTGTCTTTGGCTCAGGTCATGATCCTGGGGTCCTGGGATCGAGCCCCACATTGGGCTCCCTGCTTGGTGAGCCTGCTTCTCCCTCTGCCTGTTGCTCCCCTGCTGTGTGCGCTCTCTCTCTCTCTCTGTCAAATAAATACATAAAATCTTAAAAAAAAAAAAGTGAATGGGCAAATAATAAATGGGTAAAAACTTTAAAATGTACATTACACAAAGAGCGAATAGGTTTCATATTTATTATTCCTTAAAACACAATGCAAAGATGTTCAGAACAATGGAAAAATGCAAAGCACATGAATATTCATTTTACAAAGGAGAAATTAAAATACAGGCATTAAATTTTGTTTTTGATTTTTTTTAATTTATTATTATTTATGTTTTAGAGAGGGAGAAAGAGAAGGGTGGGGGAGGGCAGAGAGAATTTTAAGCAGCCTCCACTCCCAGCCCAGAACCCAAGGCAGGGATTGATACCACTACACTGAGATCATGACCTGAGCCAAATTCAAAGAGTCAAATGCTTAACTGACTGGGCCAGCCAGGCACCCATAAAT
Organism: Taxidea taxus jeffersonii; assembly: GCA_003697995.1. Taxonomy (NCBI): domain Eukaryota; kingdom Metazoa; phylum Chordata; class Mammalia; order Carnivora; family Mustelidae; genus Taxidea; species Taxidea taxus. Next base: position 2,319 of record ML102422.1, on the reverse strand, counting down.
GTTGCTTATAAAAAAGGATAGCTAGGGATGCCTGGGTGGCTCAGTTGGTTGGGCGGCTGCCTTCAGCTCAGGTCATGATCCCAGCATCCTGGGATCGAGTCCCACATCAGGCTCCTTGCTCAGCAGGGAGCCTGCTTCTCCCTCTGCCTCTGCCTGCCTCTCTGTCTGCCTGTGCTCACTCTCTTTCTAACAAATAAATAAATAAAATCTTAAAAAAAAAAAGGATAGCTAAATATAAAAACATATGAGTTAAAATGAAAAAAAATGAGATATATATATATTTACATGTTCATATATGTACACATAAAGATATACAATGATTCCATTTTACACTTTGAGTAGAAATGTAGCTTATATAGAGGTGTGTGTATACATACACACACACACACACACATATGTTTTATATATATGTAAAGTTTAATTTGGCTACTTCATATATATATATGAAATATGTATTAGATAGATACATAATTATATATTAAATATATTGCTAGGGAAAACCATCTAAATACCAAGTCACTAGTCACTTCTGTGATTTTTAAACAGATTATATAAATATAACACAATATATTTAGCAGCATACATACGAAATTGCATGAATATATATGATACATATTTGCATAGATTATATAAAATGATGTGCATATATACATATATGTATATGTGAAATTTAGCTGCTAATGGTAGGAGGAAAAATTAAAAAATAAAAGTTAAATCCCAGAAGGGACTAAATCAAAATGGTACGGGGTTTCTCTCGGCCATAAGAAAATGTTATTTCTATTTTTGTTTGGTTCTTTTATAATTTCAAAGTAGCTGGAATGACATGTAGTGCTTTTTAATAAAAAAACTTTAAAAGTTTAAATATGTATAATACCATGTCTGTTAAATTACCATTATGCATGATTATATATTTGCTAAATTTTTTATCATTTGACTTTTTGTTGTAATTTTTTAGATCTTTATCCACATAAATAACTGGTAATTGAGTAAGCATCCTCTATGATTTTATATCATTATTTCTCTACTATCTTATCTTCCTTATTGACTTCTATTTTAATCAGTTTCAGTGTTCCTTTGGTTTTATAAGCAATATATTACATTTACATGGCATTTTTGTATTTTGTTGAACCATATGAAAATGTCTTTTTATAAGTAGAAATGGTTGATAATTGGCAATTTTGTATGGCTTATGCTGACTCTTGAAAGTGCAGTTTCATGATCATCAGCTCTGTCATAAGAAAACTTACTACATTCACATTAAGGAAAGAAAATAGTTTTTTTTTTTGTTTTTTGTTTTTTAATTTTATTTATTTGAGAGAGAGAGAGAGAGAGAGTATGGTTGGCAGTGGGGAGAGGCAGAGGGAGAGGGAGAAGAAGACTCCCTGTGGAGTAGGGAGCCGGAGGCAGAACTCTCCTGGGATCATGTCCTGAGCTGAAGGCAGACGCATAACCAACTGAGCAAGCAACACAGGCTCCCCAGAAAATAAGGTTTTAAAGTCGTTACCAAATGCAGATTAACCAGGTCAACCAGGTATGTTAGAGTGGCACTGTGACTGGAGGTTGAAGAAGAGAACAAGCACAGAGGAAGCCATTAACCCAGAGAAGATCCACATTCCTATCTTCCTTATACAACCCCCAACCCTACCAATAAAAAACAAACAAACAAAATCCATCATGATCATAGGCATGGAAACTTTCTTCGTTGAACTACTAATTACTCTTTACAATGCTTCTATTATTTTATTATTGTGACTTAACACATTTTCTGTTCTCACTAATCTAGTTTTAATTAAGAAGCTTAGTTTATTCCACCAGGATGAAGGAGGAGATCATAATCCAGTTTTATCTAAAAAATGAAGTCTTCTTATTCTTAGAAAGAGAAGAAAAAAACGAGGGCAACAATTAGTAAAACTCTAATTTGGGTCATTCATTCACATCATAGGGTAACTATGGCAACAGTATGAAAACTGCAGCAGCCATGCTCTTTATCAATAATAATATATGACCAAGCTTTCTTTCTATTTTTTTTAAATCATTATAAACTATAAAACTACATTCATTACCAAGGTTGAAAAACACCCCACACTCCCATCCCTTTCTCCTTCTCATTCCCTGTGCCCTGGGTGTCTACTGTGAAATGAATTCATAAACCAAGAAATATTGCTTTTTTATTCCAATACTTAACATATTTACATGGCAAACACAGAAAGAGGTTGGAAATTAGCCTCTGGAAAACCACAAAAAGAAAATCCTGAAAAATGAAGAGTAATTTCTAGGAATATACCAACTACATAAAATCTGAAAAACCCTTTCAGTCCT
>ML102421.1:0-14008 GCA_003697995.1 Taxidea taxus jeffersonii | reverse complement strand
CCAATGTCTGTATTGATTAGGTCCCTAGCCTTCGGTCCTGCCTCCTGCTCTTTTTTTTGTGGTGAGTTTTTCCGCCTTGTCATTTTGTCCAGATAAGAATCCGCTGTTCTCCTTGTTAAGTGAACTTGGTCTTGGCTGGATTTCTTTGATCTTCTGGGGGAGGGGCCTGTTGTAGTGATTCTCAGGTGTCTTTGCCCCAGGCGGAGTTGCCCCGCCCTTACCAGGGGCCGGGCTAAGTAATCCTCTCAGGTTTGCTTTCAGGAGCTTTTGTTCCCTGAACGCGCTTTCCGTAGAGTTCCGGAGGACGGGAATGACAATGGCGGCCTCCCAATCTCCGGTTCAGAGGAGCCGAGAGCTAGGGGCCCCAGTCTTCAGTGCGCCTTCAGAGAAAAGCGTTTAATCCCTCCAGACTCCCTAGCCCACGTTTGCGCCGGAAAGTGCAGTGCGCGCGCGCGCCCGCCCGCAGACACCGCGCGCCCGCCGACACTGCGCGCACCCGCAGACCGCGCTCAGAGAAAATCGTGCGTCATCAGTCCCGTCTCACTGGCTTCTGGGAGCTCCAAGCTCACCCAGCCTGTGACCAAGCGTCTCTGTCTCTGGCAGAGTCCCACCTGGAGTCTCCGGACCCCGTAGATCCCTGAGCTCTCCCGGGTCGGAGTCTCCCCGGATCTCGTGGGGACCCCTTGCACAGAGCACCGGCCCGTGCCACAGAGCACCGATCCGTGTCGCAGACCACTAGGAAACCTCGGCTCTGTCTCCGCAGCCGGCTTCCCCGCTCTAATACCTGTGAGCTCTGCCACACTCAGACACCCCCGGTCCTTCTGTGACCCCGTGGGACCTGAGTCCACGTTGTCCCCGGGAGGTCTTCACCCCAGTTTAGCCTCTGGAGTGATGTCCCTCCGTGGAGCCGACTTTTAAAAGTTCTGATTTTGTGCTCCGCCGCTTGCCGGGAGCCGGCCCCTCCCCCTGGGGTCTATCTTCCCGTCGCGTTGGATTCACTTCTCCGCTGGTCCTACCTTTCAGAAAGTGGTCGATTTTCTGTTTCTAGAATTGTTGTTTTTCTTCTCTTCGATCTCCTGTTGGATTTGTAGGTGTTCGGAATTGTTTGATAGGCTATCTAGCTGATCTCCTGCTGCCTGATGCCGTCTCAGCTGCTACTTCTCCGCCATCTTGACTCCTCCCCCCCATTCAAATATTTTATACACATTAAAAAACCAGATGCATTCTAAGGTTACAAGATTGATCATTACTCTGTTACTAAAACAAAACAAAACAAAACAAATTTTAAAAGCTACAAAGGACTAACTAGACCAGAATTTATTTCTTCATTATATTGATCTTGATTGTTCTTTCCCCTCTTTTCCATCTGATACTAATTCTGGTTCCAATTCTTATTTCTTCCCTGAATTAGAATTTTAGAATTCACCTAACCTACAAGTTAGGTTACCTTCCCAGAACCACTAAGACAACAGTTTGAGGTTGACAACTGAAGATTTAGGAAGAGAAACATGGAACCTAGATAATTTTTTTTATGTTTTTCTATAGAAGTCTGTTATGCAGCTGGAAAGAGCCCCTTTCAGAATTAAGAGTTTGATCAGACAAATCAGATATTATTTTTATATGTATAGTTCTGTGTAGTATAAGTTTCCTATAAAAATCTTTGGTTTGGGTGCTTTTATTAGGTATTAGCCAGCACTCCAAAAAAGCCGGTTTTGGAACTACTGTCAACTTGTTCTGGATACCCCTAGATTTCACCTATAGCACATCACAGAGACAGGCATTGGTGGTTCAATGGTAGAATTCTCACCTCCCACATGGGAGATTCAGGTTTGATTCCCAGCCAAGGCAGTGGGCTTTTCATCTCTTTTGAGGTTTTCATATTTTTATCCCACAAAATTATACTGCGTAGGCAAATAGCGTCATTTAGGAGTTTGGGTTGCTATTGCTGCAGCGCTTGCTTTGAGCAACCACCGTCTTTGAAAAGGGGAGTGTTTCAGGGGGATCTGCAGTTTAGACTGTTTGGACTTAAGGCCACAGTTACTTTCAGTCTCTCCCCTGCAGGACCCACGGAACCCAAAGGGCCACCAGGTCACTGAGGCCCGTGCTGGACCTGGGGTCGACCGCTGGGCCACGTCTCACCCCGGAGCGAGGGCAGCGACGGGAAGGTCGCCGGAGGGGAGACGCCGCGGGGCGCGGCAGACCCCCCACTGGCCGGGGCGGCGTCGGCGGCCCGAGGAAGGTGCAGGCTGGTGGACGCCAGGGGAGCTGCGGCCAGAGGCCCCTCTCTCGCGCCGCCGCACCGCACACCCGCAACCGAGTCGGTTCGCGGGGCCGGCCGCCGCGTGCCCGGCGCTGCGCCTCAACAGGTGTGGGCCCGAAGAAGAAGAGTAAACTTGTGAAAGGAAGAGGAACTAAAGACTCCGGGAACCGTGGACCCGGGTTTGTTCTCTAGCTCTTGGGCGCTCCTTGGAAAGGATTCCGATTAGAGGGGAGTAGGGGCGTGACTGCGTTAGACGCTGCGGGTGATTAACTTTCATCTAAGAATAGCTTAAAATTTAAGTTTTTTAAGCCTATTTTCAAGCCACCAACATTTCGCTTTTTAATAATTTATTCATGTCCAAGGGCTTTCTTATTCTGGCATTATGTCTTCCTACATTTTACTGTAAGCTGATAGTGATTTTTTTTTAAGTCCTTGCCTGGCAAGACTGTGTTGAAATCATCAGGGTTGTTACTATTTTAACTTGTTTGGGAATCCCTGTATTTGTTGAATAAACATTGTAATGTGATACATAATTACTTTTTTAAGATTTTTCTCCAAACAGGAATCAGGCTGTAGAGAGAACAATCTAGGGGACTTGATCTTATTATAAAAAGGAAAATGATACATTACTTAGGTGAGGAGGCACCTGAAAGGACTCATCAGGTACCAGGGATTGACCCTGGATGATCAATTGAAAACAATACTATAGTAAAGCTCTTAGACTTTAAAGGTAAAGAAAACATCTTCAGGTTCTCCAGGTAAAACTATGAAATAGGTTACAAACTCAACAGAATTAGACGACCACTAACACAGAAAGTAAGGCAACAGTGAAGCAGCATTTTCAAGAAACTTACATAAAGAAAGTACAAATCACAGATATTATATTCAACCAACCTCTTTCAGTGATCAAGTATAGGAGAATGACTGCTATGGCACTCTGGTGACCTTGTACTTTTCCACATGGGCCACACAGGCAAGGTTCAACTGTTGTTTGACCCAATTCTTGGCTGAATACTCCCATGGAACATGTAAAAATAGGCAGTCTTGTGAGTTGCTATTGTATGGATTAATCTCTTGCAGTAGACAGCCTGTCCTGCCTGGGGCAGGCTACAAGTAGGTGCTCTCTCACCTGTCTCCCTGGTTCTGGTGAGACTTGGAAATCTCCATCTTATCTCTACCCCCCAGGATGTGACTACAAGCTATCAAATGACTTGGCAGCTCTGTCATGTCCTTCATGACAGAGCAAGCCACCACTTGTGTTTTCTTGTCATCCGATCCCTCCAGTGTGGTGTCATGCTATAGGATTACGAATGTGGGGAGCTGACAACATGCTGCACTTGCTTATGCTGTGTATATAAGTACTAACTACCTCAGTTCATTTGAGATTGTCTCCTTACTAGACAGGCACACCTAGCAGCTAGTACTATACTACTGCCTAGGGACCACTATACACTATACAAAGGTGGTATTCAATGTGGGGCCGGTAAGGTCACAGTGCTTTCTCAGAGACAAGACAGCAGGGAGTGCATAGGCCAGGTTAGGGGATATGAGAAGGCTTCTCAGGATGATCTCCCCTAAGTGGTGGTTATGAGCCAGGGGAGTAAGGGCCTTTTGACTGTCCATGTGTTCATGGACAACTGGAGGTTCAGCAGTGACAAGGAAGGATGGAAAGCAGCCACCTAAATGGTACTTTAGCTGTTACTAAAAATTCACTGAGAGTGAGTGGATGACCTCTTAAAACCAAAAACAACTACATGGCTGTGCTTACTGGAGGGGTGCTGCTCCATCCATGGCCCCCAGTCCATCCCTCTCGTCCCCTTATCCTGACCTCAGGTAGTAAGAAGATTCCCCACTGCTCCAATGGGCCTCACAGTCTAGTCATACCTCCTTGCTCTCCCTGAGTCCTTTGTCAAGGAGATAAAATGGTCTCCCAGCTGCTGTGTAATCTGTAAGTGTTCAACTCCTTGGTCTGTGTTCCTATAAGAGAGTGTAAATTCCACTGACAGAGTGTGGGTAAAACTTATGGTAAAGAGAAAGAGAAGTTAAAGTTAAGAGAAAGGACTCTGTGCCAAATTCATGTACGGTTATGAATATGTATAATTGAAATCAATGAGTTGCATGCTTATACTATGAATGCTCTTAAAGTATAAGAGGAGATTAGCAGATTCTTCTGTTCAGGGCACTGTCATGTGTAAAGTGCTAATGGGACAAACTCCCCTCACAGTTGCCACCAACGGATGGCTCAAAATTTAGCCTGAGTGCCTAAACCCTCTGATGTCCAAAGTCCGACTGTATAAATAATGTCCTATTAATTGGCAAGTCAAAAATTTTAATCTCAAAAGCTCTGACTGCAGTGTTAACAGATCTCTGTCAGCAAGAGTGACTGATAAACCTCACCAGTTTTCAGGAGCTTGCTTACCAAGTAAAGTTTCTTGGGACTATGTAGATAAATCCTTCTGGCAATGCTCAATCCTTCTGGCAGCCAAAAGGAAACAAACAAAAAACCTGTTTTTTCTCACAAAGAACTACATTTCTGATACAGAAGCTACCACTGCATGCTAAACTTGTAAGTCCTGCCAAAGTTTGACCTGTTTGTTTTACAGCAAAAATTGTTCTTCCACTGTCTTCTGGCCTCCATACTTTTTGATGAGAAATCTACACTATGGTTTGAAGTTCGAAAAGTACAGAAATAACATTAAAGTAATAATCTCCATTGCCTCCAAACTGAACTGTCCAAAATAAGCAGTGTTTAAAATACGGTGAGTATAATTTCACAAATGGTGGAATTAGAGCACTAACTGGTGGTGTTCGGCCAGAGGACCAAAGAATTCCCAAATCTCATTCTGCCAATAACCTAGGTTCCCTGGTGGGTGCGAGGGTTCCTGAGGGAGATATACACACCAAGAAAAATGGCAACATATATATAATCACAATTTGTTATTGGTAGGGTTTGTGTCACAGTACAGGGAAGCCTAGGAAACTGGTCAATCAAAGAGGGTTTTCCTTCTGTCTAAGCACAAACCCACCTTAACCAAACTTCCCCAAATGAATCCAATGGTACAAGTTCTTTGAGAGGACAGTGCCAGGAAAAAAAGGCAGACAGATGCGTCACTGAACACAGCTCATCAGATAATGTTATACAGTGTGCAACACATGACAGCATATGTACAGTATGAATAATGTAAGATATAAAATTTTATTATTAAATCTTATTATTTGTATTACTTATTATTATATTATTAACTTCTTGTTATCACTAAATTTCCTTTAGAAAGAAATAAAAATATAGAAAAAATTACTGATCCAATAAAGCAAATTCCCTCCACTAATGTTCTCATCAAAACAGATAAAGTGGAGGCCCCTGGTTGGCTCAGCCAGAAGAATAAGCAACTCTTGATCTTGGGGTCCTCAATTTGAGCCCTACACTGGGTGTCAAAATTACTAAAAATAAATAAACAGAAAGGATAAATACTTACCATTTGCATCGACATGGATGGAACTGGAGGGTGTTATATTGAGCAAAATAAGTCAACCAGAGAAAGACAATTATATGATTTCACTCATATGTGGAACATAAGAAACAGCAAAGAGAATCGTCATAGGGAAAGGGAGGGAAAACTGCGTGAGAAGTCATCAGAGAGGGAGACAAACCATGAGAGACTCTTAACTATAGGAAACAAACTGGGAGTTGCTGGAGGGGATGTGGGGGGGGTAGAGTAATTGCAGGATGGGTGATAAAGAGGGCACCTAGTGTGATGAGCAACTGATGAATTATTGAATTCTACATCTGACACTGATGATGTACTATTTGTTGGCTAATTGAATTTAAATTTTTAAAAAATTAAAATAATGAAATAACTCCATTTTTTTTTTAGAGAGAGAGCTGAGCAGGGAGTTGGGGGTGGGCGATAGGAAGGGCAGAGGGGAAGGGAGAGAGAGACTCTTAAGCAGGATCCAGGCCCAGCATGTAGCCCTAGGCAGGGCTGGATCCCACCATCCTGAGATCATGACTGAGCAGAAATCAAGAGTGGGATAACTCGATCTACCTTTTAAAAAAAATTAAGTGGCCATCAAAAGAACACTGAATTATTTAAACAACTTCTCTCTGGTTTTTAAAAATCTGCTCCGCTTCCAACCATTGTTAGGTCTTCAGAAGCTGTTATCTTCACTTCTGGTGCTCATTTCTCTGAACACTTCAAAAGATGGATTTAGGGACCCTCCTGTGCACCACTTCCCCAAGTTCCTCAAGGTGAAATAGGCCCATGAAACTATTCAAGCAACAGCTCCATAGCCACAAAATTTAGAATCCACAAGACCACTCGGGCAAAAAGTCCAGACTTAAACGTTTACTACAACTAATCTTAACGTGGAAGAAAAGGTAAACACCAGAGCAGAACATGGAGTCTTCAAGATCGCTGAGATAATAGGCAATTCTTCCAGTTTATTTGTCCCTTGTGGACTCAAAGGCTATGGGAAAATTAACTATGAGGAGGTTGGTTAGTGGTAAATAAAGTTTGAGATTATATTTAAAACACAGATAATTTATAGTGTTAGTTTTAAATGGAGGCGGGGGAATGAAGTATCATACAAGTTTCAGCATATAATTGGTTCTTATGGGTTGGTGGGTAGTATAAGTACCGAGCGCTAACCGATTGCGCCACTGGAGCTCGGTTGGTGGGTAGTATATAGGAGAAATTCTCCATTTCACTTAGCAGTTCTGCTTTCTGGAACGTAGCCTCAATAAATAGTGAACTCCATTTTCCCGCCAGTCTTAGGAACGGGAAAAACACAACAAACCTAAGCAAAACATAACCAGCCCAACATAGCTAGGCAACACATTCCTTGACCGGGAATCGAACCCGGGCCGCAGCGGTGAAGGCGCCAAATCCCAGCCACTAGACCACCAGGGAACTGCCCGCAAAGGTTTCTTTAAAAATCCTCTGAGAGGAGTCAGCCCTTGCCTGATCCCTCTAGAAAAGCCTTCCGGGCCTGCCTTTACCTTGCCTCCCACTCTTGTACAGAATTCTCCTCTAAGGCCATTCCCTCCCTGCTTTCTCCAAAAAAAGAGCCCCACAAGAAAGACCGAGAGCTCGGCGGGACGGCAGACGCGCCCCGAGGCCCCCCCAACCCCCCGGTCCACAAGTCCCGGCACCAATCCCCGCCTGGCCGCCGCTCAGAGATGCCCTGGGGACGCGCCTTCGCGAGGCGGTCGCGCGCCAACACCAAGTCGCGAAGAGGACCCGGGAGCCGGAGGCTGTGGGCGCGACACCCCGGGGTCCCAGCATCGGCCGGTGGACTCCGGGGGACGCAGCAACCCAGGCGGCGCGGACCGAGACCGCTTTCAGGAAGCTCGGGCGGCCCCGAACCGCACCCCGGGTCCCGCCCCCCTACAACCCGCCGCCCTGCGCTTCCCCCCTGCCTTGGCGCTGCTCTGCACGCTCGGCCTGGACAGTCCTCTTGGACGCCGGCCTGTCTCCCGCGCCGCACAGCCGCTCCGTTCGAAGGCGCGTTTCTTCTCTTCTCGGCCGCGGTCCCGGAGCCACGCGCTCTTCGCCGGGCGGCCCTGCTGTGGCGAACGACTCCCCCGGCCCCGGCCGCGAGAAGGACTCCGCTCGGGCCCCGGCTGCGCAGCCGAGGAGCCTCCGCCCCGGCTCTGCGCGCCCGACGAGCCTCTTCGGGGCCGGCCTCGAGGGGCAGGGCAGGGGCAGCGCGGCCCCTCTCGCGGGTAGTGCGCCCGCACCCCTGCGTGCCGCCCGCGCCCCAGCTCCCGGCGGCGGCCACGAAGCAGGTGGGACCCGAGACGCGCAGGTGCGCGACGCGCGCGGCCGCCGGCGGAGAACTCGCGGGTCCCGCGCCCGCTGCCCTCGCGGCCCCGCAGTCCGCACCCGCGGCCCTAACGTCCCGCCGGCCTGAGCACCCAAGACTCCCGGCGGGAGGGACCCGGAGGAGAAGGGCGCCTCCCCTTTCGGTCCTGTCCGATATTAGGTTCCCAGAACGCCCTGGAAGACAGAAGGGGAGAGGTGGAGACAGAGCCGAGGGAAAGGAAGAATTCCATGCGATCTTCCTCACCTAAAAACGCGTGAAGATGAACTCGGGGCCCGGTCGCGGGTGACGGTGAGTCGAGTCCCTCTCCAGTGGGAGCCAAAGCCTGCCTGGCTACCCGAGAGTAAGCAGCCCCGGTTCCTTTTGGCATTTGAACGTCTACCCCCCATGGGCTTTCTATGGATTCCAAGGATGCAACTGGTAAATTTATTTTTAATGCACTTACTTGAAGTAAGAGTACTTTAAAATCTAAAGACACGGTTTCTGGTAGGTTTTGAATGAGGTCTTCCAGCTGTGGGGGAAACTAGAGAAAGCAGCTACGGCTGAGAATCACACACACCCAGGAACTGCACTTCAGCCAGGTGGGTTTGTCCCTTAGGCTGGGCCAATGTTATTTTAAATGCATCTTTGGTTGAATTTAAGATAAATTTAGGACGTTTGTGAGGAATAGTTTAATTTTCATAGGCTTTAATTTAAATACACATTTTAAAAGTTATTTAACAAGCACATGAAGCCTGCCAGTTTTACAAAAATGGGAAAGAAGTTATGTATAAATTGGAAAGCATCATAAAATGGACTGTATTTAATGGTTGTTTCCACTAAAGTTTTTTTCCCTCTTGGATGGGTAACCTCTAACTTCTCTTTCTATAAAACCTGACAATCACTGCAAGAACCAAAATTCGACTTTCTAGTTCCAACCTACTCTTCCTTTCACCTTTTCTCAGCATCTCTCCCTAATCTTTTCTAATGCAATAAAAAACAAAAAGTCAATTTTTTACATAGCTTCCAATTTCAACCTCACGGTCAACAACTATCAGTCCAGTTAAGTAGAGGCCCTCCTGGGAATTTGATCTCCCCACAAAGAATAGAGAATTCCAAACCAAACATTGTACTTATGGTCATAAATAATAGAAAATTTTGCTCTAGCCAAACACTGGGAAAATGAACTTTTTTTTTTTCAATAAGAATCTAGATTTGTGGTTGAGTGTTGCACACATTTTGTCTCTAAAAGTAACTGGAGATTTATTTTTTCTGGGAGCTGCAATAGAGGATCTTTGACAAAGAGATCATACATAATATGTGAGGACCTATGTCTTACAATGAAATGAGAGAAGTTAAGTGACTGCAGATTTGTATTTGTGTGGTGGCTACTTTGTTATGTACACATTTCAAAATGTATTGAGCTGTGTGAAAAAAATCAAACCTGGAAGACTTTAAGACTTGCTATTAAGCTGCTTACTGCTATAAACAAGACAGTGTGGGAGTGGCAGAAGGGTACATGTGTAAATAAAAAGAACTGAATTGAGACACATAAAATAGACCTCCCTTCTCTGGTCAAATTATTTTCCAAAAAGAGACACTAGAGCAATTTGATGGGGAAAGGACTATCGTTTCAACAAATAGCATTGGAACAAGATATCTACATAGTGAAAAAACCTACAATCCCTACTTTACAATATACATGAAAGCTAATTTGAGTTGGATCATAGACCAATAATACACACTACAACTATAAAGTTTTAGAAGAAAATACATGAGACTATCCTTATGACCTGGTGGTAAGCAAAATAAATATTACACACAAAAAAAGTAAAAAAGAAAAATGATAAGTTAGACTTTTACAATATTAAATTTTTAGTCTAATTAAATATTAAATTAGACTTTAATAGTCATACTTAAAATATTAAACATTAAAATTATAAAATTAAAATATGAAAAAATGTCTTCTCATTAAAGATACCATTCAGTGAAAAGACAAAGACAAATCACAGACAGGGAAAAAAATATTCACAGAACATATCCAACAAAGACCCTATCTCCAGAATATAAAATGACCTCCTATAATCAATATTAGAAACTGAAACACCCATTTTTTAAAAAAGATTTTATTTATTTATTTGGCAGAGAGATCACAAGTAGGCAGAGAGGCAGGCAGATAGAGAGAGGAGGAAGCAGGCTCCCTGCCAAGCAGAGAGCCCAATGCAGGCCTCAGTCCCAGGACCCTGAGATCATAACCTGAGCCAAAAGCAGAGGCTTAACCCACTGAGCCACCCAGGCACCCAATAGGAAGAAAGCTTAAACACTTCAGAGAGAAAGATATACCAATGGCCAGTAAGCACATAAAAGAGTGTTCAATATCACTAATTAGGGATATAGATATTAAAACTGCTTTGAGATACCACTGCACCCAGTAGCATGGCTAAAAAAGAAAAACACCAAATCTTGGTGAAGATGTGGAACAACTAGGGACGCCTGGGTGGCTCAGTTGGTTAAGCGGCTGCCTTTGGCTCAGGTCATGATCCCAGCATCCCGCATTGGGCTCCTTGCTTGGCAGGGAGCCTGCTTCTCCCTCTGCCTCTGCCTGCCACTCTGTCTGCCTGTGCTCGCTCGCTCTCTCTAACAAATAAATAAATAAAATCTTTAGATCTTTATAAAAAAAAAAAGATGTGGAACAACTAGAACTCTCCCACATTTTTAGTGGGAATACATTATAGCCATTTTGGCTTTATAGTTTCTTATACATTTAAACATAAATTTACATAAACATCCCTTTATTCCCATAAAATCTTTCACCTAGATATTCTTCCAAGAGAACTGAAAACATATGTCCATACCAAAAAGATTGTAACAAGAACGTTCATAGTGTTTTTATTCTCAGTAGCCCAAACTAGAAACTACTCAAGTGTCCACTATCAGGACACTGATAAACAGATTGTGGTATATCCATGTAACAGGATACTACTCAGCAATAAAAAGTCATGAGCTTTTTTTTTTTTGAATTGCACTTGAGCTTTTTTTTTTTTTTAAGATTTTATTTATTTATAACAGAGAGAGACAGCGAGAAGGGGAACACAAGCACGGAGCAGCTGGAGAGGGAGAAGCAGGCTCCCCCACTGAGCAGGGAGCCTCATATAGGGCTCTATCCCAAGACCCTAGGATCATGACCTGAGCCGAAGGCAGACGCTTAACGACTGAGCCACCCAGCACCTCAAAAGGCATGAATTTTTATATACTCCACAATATAAATAAAACTCAGAGACATTGTGCAGAATACAGCAGCATACATACTCATGATTCCATTCACAGGAATTTCTGGGAGAAGCAAAAGTAAAGTGCAAAATATCAGCACAATTACTTTCAAAAATAATGCAGAGCATAATGACAATTATGATGATTGTCATATGATGACAATCATATGATTCTGATTATGATATTATTGAGTAGCTACTAAATTCAGGCACAGCCAACAACAGAATGAAGTAGCTACTCTTATTAGCCCATTTTTTTAAAAGATTTTATTTATGTGGCAGAAAGAGAGAGAAAGATCACAAGTAGGCAGAGAAGCAGGCAGAGAGAGAGGGAGGAAGCAGGCTCCCTCCTAAGCAGAGAGCCCAATGCGGAGCTTGATCCCAGGACCCTAAGATCATGACCTGACCTGACCTGAAGGCAGAGGCTTTACCCACTGGGCCACCCAGGTGCCCCTTATTAGCCCCATTTTACAGAAGGAAGAATTGAGGCACATAAAATTTAAGTTACTTCTCCAAGGCCACACAAGGGCAGAATCAGATTTACAAACTAGAGTCTGTGCTCCTGAGCACAGATTGATCAGATCTTTCTTCTTCTCAGTCTTAGGTATTTCTGATTTTCTCGGATGTAGGTAGGGGTGAGAAGAGAAGGGAGAAGGAAAGAGAGAGCAAAAGAGGAGTGAGGGATAGAAACACAAAGATCTGTAGTCAACAAAGAGCAGAATAGGAAACTACTATGAATGTTTTTACATCAAAGGTTATAGAAATTTCTGGGAGCTTTGTGATCTGCAAGCAAGTGAAAGACTCTAATGCCGAAGTGGTTAAGTATTGTGCTGAGGTCAGAAAATTAATCACGATTTTTAAAGCTGAAAACTAATACATTAAAGTTTCTAGATGAAAATGTGGGAAAATGTACTTATAGTTTTGGGCAGGAGAGATGTCTTAGAGAGTAAGATACCTTAACAATAAAAGAAAAAATAAAGAAATCAGATTCCATCAAAAGTAATAACTTATGTTCACCAAAAATCACCATAAGAGGGGCACCTGGGTGGCTCAGTGGGTTAGGCCTCTGCCTTCGGCTCAGGTCATGATTTCAGGGTCCTGGGATGAGATCGATCCCCGAATCAAGCCCCTCATCGGGCTCACTGTTTGGCAGGGAGCCTGTTTTCCCCCTTTTGCCTGCCTCTCTGCCTGCTTGTGATCTCTCTCTCTCTCTGTCAAATTTTTTTTAAAAACCCATAAGAAACTGAAAAGGCAGTCCATAGAGTAGGAAAAGAGATTTGCAATATCTGAACATGACTCAAACTGAATGGACAGAGAACTTTTAGAAATCAATAATAAAAGCCAAAACATTAAAAATTGTCAAAATACCAGACTAGGCTTGCTTCACAAAAGATAATTTCTAAATGGGCAAAAGACATAAGGAAAGATGCTTATATCATTATTTATTAGGGAAGCACAAATTAAAACCACAGTGAGATACTACCTTTATGTACTCACAGCAATCAGTAAACTTTTAAAGAGGGAGAACACCAACTGCTGACAAGAATATAGAGTAACTATACCTCATTGCTGTTGACAAGGTAATATCACACAATCATTCTGGAAAACTGGCCGTTCTAATAAAGTTAAATTTACACCCACCCCATGACCCAGCAATTCTGCTACAAAGTATATACTCGAAAAATGAATGCACATTGGCTAAAACTAGAAATTATCCAAGTATCCATTAACAGCAGTATGATCGCACACAGGAATAACATTCATCAAGAGCACTGTAATAATACACTCAATAGCACGGATGCATCTCAGAAAAAAATACATTCACTTCTGTGAATTTAAAAAATAGTCAACATTAACCTGTGGAGATAGAAATCAGAACCATTTATATTACTTAATTGTATGTTTTTGTTGAACCATTTTAAAGTAAGTTACATTGAACTTAAATACTTCAGCATGCAAATGACTTCACTGACTCCAATATTCCTTAATTAAGTCAATCCACTAGACTGGAGTCAGTAAAGTTTTTTTGTAAAGTGCCCGATAGTAAGTATTTTGGGTTTTGTTGAAACTGCTCAACTCTGCCATTGTAACACAAAAGCAGCCACAGATAATACATACATGAATAAGTATGGTTGTGTTCCAATAAAACTGTATTTACTAAACAAGCTCTGTGTGGGATTTGGCCAGCAGACCATAGTTTACTGACCCCTGCACAAAAATCACAGTTCTTCTTCATACTCAAAGTATCACAACTCATGCCAGTGGGAATTCCTTCAAGCCAGCTGTAGGTGTTTTTAAAAGACCCTAGTGGATTGTTAATGAATCACCGCCTTCTGAGAATGGTATTAAAGATAAAAACCTGGATACTATGGATAATCATGGAACTTTGTGATGTCGCTTTTCGATCAGTTCAGTTCCCAGTGCTCTAGTACATTGTAACTGAATTTATTTTACATATATAAAATGTTCATTGGAAAATGACAGTGGGGTGCCTGGGTGGCTTCATGGGTTAAGGCACTGTTTCTTGATTTTGGTTCAGGTCATGATCTAAGGGCCCTAGGATTGGGTCCAAGTTGGGCTCCACCCTCAGTGGAAGTCTACTTCAGGATTCTCTCTCTCTTTGCCCTACCCCCACCCTACTCCCTCTCTATCAAAAATAAATAAATAAATCTTTTTT
>ML102420.1:9068-24584 GCA_003697995.1 Taxidea taxus jeffersonii | reverse complement strand
ATTGGGTTAGAGAAGAAGCTGTTAAAATGGCATTATTTCTTTCAACTGTTGTTATCACTATGGTTGCATTGAGAATAAATGATTTGGGTTTTTAGAGTTGGTGCGTGAAACCAGGTTAGGAAGAGGTACAGTATTTCCCTTTGTAGAATGTAATGATGTTAATATGGTCAAAATATGACCAATTATTTGAGGCATGACTTCACTTCTATAACTTGGTCAGCAAGGCCACATGTGAATATGATCCATACCATTTATCTCTACTAAGACTAACAAATTTCCAATCTTAGGTATTATACTCAATTATTTTAAATATGCAAATAGAATGGCTTTAGCTCACAGTTTAGGTGAAAAAGTGACTAACTCAAAAGTACATGACATTACACAGAAGATCCAGTAAAGACACACTTAATTTCCAAATTAACCAAATTTCTAAGATAATAGAGATCATCACACTGCAATACATTATAAGTTTTGGTAGTGAGGGATAGGAGGATCAAAAAACATTTAAAATAATAAATATGAAACTATTCAATAGTATACAGCACTACTAAATAAGGTAACCAATAAAAAACTGGAGGAGAAAATTAATTATACAGGCATACTGTGTTTTATTGCACTTTGTTTTAATCGAAGGTTTGTGGACCTTGCATGGAGCAAGTCCAATAGCACCATTTTTCCAACAGCATTTGCTGACTTTGTGTTTCTTTGTCACATTTTGGCAATTTGTGTAATATTTCAAAATTTTCATCACCATTATTATATTTGTTGTGTAGATCAGTAATTTTTGCTGTTACTATTGTAATTGTTTTGGGGTGCCATAAAAATCTCACTCATATAAGATGATGAACTTAATCCGCAAATGTATATCTTCTGACAGCTCCGTTGACTGGCTCTTCCCCCATCTCTCTCCCTCTCCTTGGGCCTCTATGCCTGAGAAATAACAGTATTGAACTGATGCTAATTAATAATCCTACAATGACATGATAGTGGTCAAGTAAAAGGATAAGTCACACATCTCTCATTTTAAATCAAAAGCCAGAATGATTAAGCTCAATGAGGAAGGTATGTTCAAAACCAAGATAGACTGAAAGCTAGGTCTCTTGAGCCAAGCACTTAGCCAAGCTGTGAATCCAAAGGAAATGTTCTTGAGGAAATTAAAAGTGCCATTCCAGTGAACACATGAATGATAAGTGAAATAGCCTTGTTGCTGATATGGAGAAAGTTTTAGTGGTCTGGACAGATCAAACTAGCTACAATATTCCCTTAAGCCAAAGACTGATCCAGAGTAAGGCCCTGAGAGAAGTGAAGAAGGTACAGAAAAAAAGTTTGAAGCTAGCAGAGGTTGGTTTATGAGGTTTAAGGAAAAAAGTCATTTCCATCATATAAAACTGCAAGGTGATGCATAAGTGCTGATGTAGAAGCTACAATTTTCTAGAAGATCTAGCTAAGAAAAGTAATGAAGGTAGCTGCATAAAACAAAAGACTTCCAACATAGACAAACAGCCTTCTGAAGACGTCATCTAGGAATTTCAGAGCTGAGAAGTTGATACTTGGCCTCAAAACTTCAAAGGACAGGCTGACTCTCTTGTTAGAGGTTAATGCAGCTGGTGACTTTAAGTTGAAGCCAATGCTCATTGATCATTCCATAAATCATCCTAAAATCCTTAAAAATTATACTAAATCTACTCTGCCTATCCTCTATAAATGGAATAACAAAGCCTGGATGACAGCACATCTTTTCACAACATGGTTTATTGACTATTTTAAGCCCAATGTTGAGACTACTGCTCTGAAAAAAGAGATTCCTTTCAAAATATTACTGCTAATTGACAATGCACCCTGTCACTCAAGAGTTCTGTTGGAGATGTACAATGAGACTAATGTTGTTTTCATGCCTGCTAACACATTCTGCAGCCCATGGGTCAAAGAGTCATTTTGACTTTTAAGTTTTATTATTTAAGAAATACATTTTGTAAGGCTATAGCTGCCATAGTGATTCCTCTGATGGATATGGGCAAAGTAAGTTGAAAATTTACTGAAAAGATTTACTGATGCCATTAAGAATATTTGTATTTAATAGAAAGAGGTGAAAATAGCAACATTAAAGGAGTTTGGAAGAAGTTGATTTCACCCCTCATGGATGATTTTGAGGGGTTCAAGGCTTCAGTGAAATAAGTAACTGTAGATGTGGTAGGAATAGAATTAGAAGTGGAAACTGAAGATATAATAAATTGCTACAATCTCATGGAAAAACTTGAATGGCTGAGTTGATTTTTATGAATGAACAAAGGAAATGATTTCTTGAGATGGAAACTACCCTGGTGAGGATACTGTGAAGATGATGGAAAAGACATAAAAGGAAGTAGATATTACATAAACTAGTTAATAAAGCAGTGGGAGGCTTTGACTGGGTTAACTCCAATTTTGAAAGACGTTCAACTAAAGGTAAAATGTAATTAAACAGCATTGTGTACTACCAAGAAACCATTAGCAAAAAGAAGAGTTAATGGATGTGGCAAATGTCATTTTTTTAAAAGATTTTATTTATTTATTTGACAGACAGAGATCACAAGTAGGCAGAGAGGCAGGCAGAGAGAGAGGAAGGGAAGCAGACTCCCCGCTGAGCAGAGAGCCCGAAGTGGGGCTCGATCCCAGGACCCTGAGATCATGACCTGAGCCGAAGGCAGCAGCCTAACCCACTGAGCCACCCAGGTGCCCCAGCAAATGTCATTTTTGTCTTGTTTTTTTTAAAATGCCACATCCAGGGGTGACTGGATAGCTCAGTCAGTTAAGTGTCTCACTCTTGATTTCAGCTCATGTCATGAGATCAAACCCTGCATTGGGCTCAGTGCTGAGCGTGGAGCCTATTTAAGATTCTCTCTTTCCATCTCCCTCTTCCCTGATCCCCTCAAGCTCTCTCTAGAAAAAACAAATGCCACAGTCACCCAACCTTCAGCAACTATCACCCCAATTAGTGAGCAGACACCAACATTGAAGAAAGACCCTCCACCAGCCAACAGGTTAAAACTCATTGAAAGCTCAAATGATAGCAAATTTTAATAATATAGTATTTTTTAAGATTTATTTATTTATTTTAGAGAGAGAGAGAGAGAGAGAGAGAGAGAGAGTGAGCACATGAGTTAGTGAGTGAGGGAAGGACAGAGGAAGAGGTAGAGAATCTCAAGCAAACTCCCCATTGAATATAGAGTGCTACACTGGGCTCAATCTCACCATCCTGAGGTTATATCCTGAGCTGAAACTGAGTCAAACATGTAAAGAACTCAGCCAATCAGGTGCCCCAGCAATAAAATATTTTTAGATGAAGGCATGTATATTATTTTTTAGACTTGATGCTATTCTACACTTAGCAGACTGCATTATAGTGTAAACATAAATTTTAAATACACTGGGAAACCAAAATATTTGACTTATTTTATTGTGATATTCACTTTATTGCATTGGTGTGGAACTGAACTTGTAGTATCCACAAGATATGAGTTTAATGCCAATGTTCAATAGAGATTGCATAATTAGGAATTTGTGTTACAAGTTGGAAAAAAGAGGACTTAAAGTTGTTAGCTGTTTATGCCTCTGTCCTTTCAAAATTTAAATGTGTGACCCATAAATATAGAGAACTGATAGATGCCAGAGGGAAGGAGGGTGGAGGGAATGAGCAAAATGAGAGAAGGTGAGTGGGAGCTACAATTTTCCTGTTATGGAGTGAATAAGTCATGAGAATAAAATGTACAGCAAAGGGAATATGGTCAATGACCATATACAATATTGTATGGTGACAGATGGAAGCTACATTTGTGGTGAGTGTAGAATAATGTATTGAGAACTTGAATCATTATGTTGTACACCTGAAACTTATGTATCATGGTGCATCAACTATACTTCAATAAAAAAAAATTAAATGTATGGGCGCCTGGATAGCTCAGTTGGTTAAGCGTCTGACTCTTATTTTCAGCTCAGGTCATAATCTCAGGGTCTTGAGAATAAGCCCAGCATTGGGCCCCATGTAGGGCCGGGGCCTGCTTAGGATTCTTTCTCTCCCTCCACCCTTTCTCCCAAGTAATGCACACTCTCTCTTTCACTCTAAAAATTAATTAATTAACTAATTAATTAACATCTGAGCATTTTTATAACTTTTTTTGAAATAAAACCATTAACCAAATTTCTATAAAGAAATAGCAGAATATATTTAAAAATCCAGTTTGATCTGGTATATTTAAATAAATATACTTAAAAATCTCAGTTTCAATTTTGTTTCAAAGTGATTTTTTAAAATTATATGTTATGTGGACTTACTGTGGAATAATAATGATGCATAACAACATGTGGACTAATTTATGCTATAAACACTCATTTGAGCAGGCAAGGGAGAAACAAAACATTATTATGTTCACTTATTACAGAATCTAGTTTGTCATAGCATCCTGTCCATAGGGTTAAAACAACCTCAAAATGCTCTTTTACATATTTAGTGGAGTTATGGAGAGTGAAAGAAATCATATATTAGAAATGATTAGTTTTAGAAAGCTTTAGAAATTTATTGTACTATAGCAAAATAGAAAAAAAATTGCTAACTCAGCTATAAAATCTAGAAATGTTGCCTTTCTCATGACCTTTTCAGTCATCTATCTCATGTTATATATTTAATTTTATACATACACATATGCATAGATGTATAGATGTATGCATCTCCATTGCATCATTTTATTTTCCCTGTTTTACAAGTAAGGAAATTCAATGTAGAAATCATCTCTAAGAAGAGTAGAAAAAACTTTATCTGCTACTGCTTTGAGTTAGTATATCCTAATTTAGAAGATATATCTTGCAACATTTAAAACTAAACGTGGCCACACAGTTTTTAAGTCATACAATATCTAAAATCCCCAGATATTTTATAATCATCTCCTTAATGTGAAATAAGGATGAGTATTTTTCCTTTAATTAGTTAAAATGGCTATCTCTGCTTGAATACAGCAGTCAACAGTCAAAACAAGCTTATTACAGGTTTCAAATTTTCCAAATATTTGTTTAACATATTAATGTATTTTCATCTTCTATTAAAAACTAGCATCAAATTTAAGAGGAAAATGTCCAAAATTTTCAATACAATTAAGAAAAATTAATGGTAACTAATACTCTAAACAATAAGGAAAATAGAGAGCAATAAATATGCATTCAAAGGCTTACCAACAATATTTTTTCTTTAAAAAGTAATATTTATAAGAACTGTCAAAGGCAAATGGATAATAAAACAGTCCATAAATAAAATTCTCCCATAAATCATTAAGAAGTGCTAATTTCCCAATATACATACATGTGCAAATGATATAAACATGACACAAAAGATGAAATCATTTAATTTTAAAGCTGGTTTATATATTAAATTTGTCAACCTGACCTTTAAGCAAATAACAAAAATAATATTCACAAATGACCTATTTTGACATTTCAATGACAAAACATAAATGTCATGTTTAAATATTTGTTATATATAGTTTATGGTAGTGAAAATTGAACAATTTTGGAGGAAGTTATTTGGAACTGTGAATAAAAAGTCTTAATACCATTTGTTCCTTTTACCCAGTGATTCAAAATCTGAACAACTAGTCTATGAAAATAAATATAAATAGCCCTGCAAAATTTAATGCACAGAGATGCTCAATTCATAAAAGTGAATAATTAAAAAGCATAAAGCCCTAATTGTCAAACACCTAGGGAACTTCTAGAGGAATCTAAGTGTTTTCTTCTTTTTGACAACATAAGAATAACAAAACTCATGTAAACCAGGAACAAAAGAGACTCTAACCCTTCCATATGCCCATATGTTATCCTTTCTATTAGTTCCACTTTACTTCTTCATAAAACTTGATTCTCAGGACTTTGAGTAAAGCTTCCAAGAGCAATGAGAATCTGTATTAACTAAAGATGGAACCTACAATTCTTACCTTGCCCATATCACTGTCTATTAACTCTCTCACAAATAGCATTGGAATTCAAGGAAACTGTGAGGAAACAGGACAATCTCCCTCCTTCTAAATCTCAAAGCAATTGGCTATTCTCATTCTCCCTAGGAAAAAATCAATTTAATCTCTTCAGTGAATTTAGACACATAAAAGAAGTCTCCTTGATGCCCAACTATACTAATGGAATTTATTGCTTTATTCTTAAATGGCAACTCTCCATCCCATGGTCTCAGATTTATGGACTTGAATGAGGAAAGAAAGATTATAATTGATTCAAAAATTTCTTTTTGTGGATTTACAGGTGTCAAGAACTGTTTCAAACATTGTAACTATTATGTTGAACCACAAAAGTGTTCACTCAATGAGTTTATTCTAGTAAAGAAATATGTAATTGATAAGTAAACAAATAGGAAACAAGGGGGGAAAGTGTTTTTCTTTTCCCTGTAATGAATCTAGAGCTGAGAAAAATAAGACATTTACTTTCTCAAATGGTTATTCTAGCTTTATAAAATTCTGAAATAGCCTTTCTAAGAGTAAAATACTAAGGATGAAAATGTGGGCACAATATTTATAACTTAAAATTGTAGAAATATCTTCTCATTTACATCATATCTAGCATTTCTTGTATCAAGTTCCAAATAACAAAGTTTTCAAGATACAGAAGAAATTTAAAAATATACTGAGAATCATAGCTGGAGGAAATCATAACAGCAAGAACAATGGAATAGAATGAAAAATTACAATCTAATTGCTGATATACTCTTCAATCTAAAATTCAGTCTGCCAGAGAGAAGAAGTGGAAGACAATTTTCTTCCTTTCTCTGCTGTTTGCACCTTTGTTCAGAGAACCATTTATATAACAAACAAAAAGCTAGAGAGTAAACCTAAGTATGTGCATTTTATTTAAGAATGGTTTTTGAGGTTATCAATATGACCCCTTCTATAGATATTTTTAGACTAACATTCCTGGAAAACAACTGAATTGTATGCTAAGTATGTATGTAGGCCAGAGTGGGTAGGAGCAATGACTGATATGGAGGGAAACTAGAGAGAGAGGGAATTACTATTACTAACTTATTGCATGAGGCATTTTTAGTTCACATAAATTAAGCACTCAATATAGGACAAAAACAGGAAGAGCCTTGGCAGCATTCATGTTAACAACAGTCATTTTTGTATGTCCTTCCAGTTTAGTGTCCTAGAATCTAAAATGAAGGTTAAGGAATAGCCCACTTCAGCTCTGGTAAGCTATACCAGCCGAATGCCTGCAAGGCCTGAGACACTGGATAGAATATTGAAATACCACTCTAAACTAATTCTAGCTGTGATAAGGATTTTTATCTAAATTAAAAATGGAAAATAAGCAAGGCAAATCACCTATTGGCAAACCCCTGGTCTGAATAAATCTATTTTCAATAGAGAATAATTAAGCAGAAGAAAAAAAAAAAAAAAAGAAGCTTTGATTGTTGAAAAGTTGCTAAAGGGCATGGAAAATAGAATAGCCTCCTAATGTCTCAAAGGAAGATCTCAACTTAGAAAAAATAGTGAATTAAAAAAAGAACTTTTCAAAAACTCTTTGAAATTCTTAACATGGAGACAACATGAGGTCAATGAAAGATAATCAAAATCATAGCAAAAAGTGAGCTAAGGTTTAAATATACATATCTATGGCAAATTTTTCAAATTGAAAATGTTTTAAGAAAATTAAATCCCAACTGCAGAATTCAACTTTTGGTTAAGTATGTTACTGGCACAGAAGAAAAATTGAGAGATTTTTTTTAAGAGTTAAAGTGAAGGAACAGAGAAATGCAAATGCTTTTTTTAAAAAGTAGAAGGTAGATACAAGGGATACATAAGAGAAATTAAAAATTAAGCAATTCTGTCTAAAAATAAGCCATAGAAAAAATGATGGAAAACTAAAAGTAAAATCTTCTAAAACATCTGAAACTAGAGAGCTGAATGTGTTGTATTAAGAAGGGATTAGTGGTTGCTAGATTAAGGACTGTTAAGAAATAAAAACTAAAACCTTGTGAATTACAAAGATTAAAACAAAATCTACAAGCATCTAACCAGAAAATAAATGAGGGTGATCTTATTCTTATGTGTAAAATTACTTTTTATAAGGCCATAAGGAAAAAAATTGGGGGTATATGAGTTGTTAATCTAAAAACACTCTATGGGGCATTTAGGTGGCTCAGTTGGTTGAGCGTCCAACTCCTAATTTCAGCTCAGCTCATGATCTCAGGGTCCTGAAATTGAGCCCTGAGTCAAGCTCATGCTGGGTGTAGAGCCTGTTAAGATACTCTCCTCTCCCTCTCCCTCTGCCCCTTCCCCTCCCATGCATACTCTCTCAATCTCTCTCCCTCTTTCAAAAACACTCCAGTTAAGATTTTATCAACCAGTAACAACTATTTTATTTTTTTTCAAATAGTAAGTGTAACATTTGCTTCCAGGTATGATAAAGGATTTTGTGGCATACCAATGTTCCTTTTGAGAGCAACTATAATGGAAAAAATATTCAAATACATATTTTAATAGGCATTGGTGAGCTAATGAATCAACCTAGAATAGAGGAGACAAAATCTCCGACAGAGAAGATTTATGAAAGATGAACTGAAATTCTGTAGCCTTTTTCACTCGGGGTATTTTCTGGCTCTGGTCACCAAGCAACTGTTCAAAAATCTGGATTCTGCCTGGGTGGAGCTCATTGTTGGGAAGCAGAGATGGAATAGAATGTTTTGTGACTCAGAGGACTAAAGTCTTGAGAGGTGTCAAAGAGAGGAATGAGAATTTAGCTTAATGAGAAGGAAGGAAGAAGAGTTGAGCCATTGCTAAGCTTGTTTCCCCTTCAATATCTGCTGAAAAGTAGAGGTACACGGAGTGTGAAGATAAAAAACTAAATATAGGCTCTGGAAAGCAAAGCAGAGAATTTAGTAGTCTCATCAGGTTGAGATGAGGATTAGAGTCTAGAATCTTCCACATGAAGAAGTCCTGGTGAAATTATTGAAAATCCTGCCAGATTTGGCCTATACGTGAAAACAAATCAGAAAAGATAGTTGTGGGCATTATAATGAGCAGAAGGATAAGAGCAGTATTCAATGGGTGAATTCAATTCCTTGGGGTGGAAATAGATGTGCAGTCTACCAACATTTTACTTAAACTTTAAATGACAAAAACCCTTTTTACAGGGGCATTTTTTGTTTTTCCAAACCAAGGTCTTGAATCACCACAAGAGGGAGTCAAGGGGGGGTGACTATGCATTAGGAAAAGGAAAACATGGGTCACCTGGGTGGCTCAGTTGGTTAAGCAGCTGCCTTCGGCTCGGGGCATGATCCCAGCATCCTGGGATTGAGTCCCACATCGGCCTCCTTGCTCGGCAGGGAGCCTGCTTCTCCCTCTGCCTCTGCTCTGTCTGCCTGTGCTCGCTCTCTCTCTCTCTCTAACTAATAAATAAAAAATCTTAGAAAAAAAAATCTTTAAAAAGGAAAACTCCTGTACTTTTCAGAAATTACTGGGAACTGACATTAATTATTAAGAACTGATATTAATCCTTTGGAAACCAAAATGCCATTTTGGTTTGAGATTCCAAGTAGGAGCCAGTGAATTCAATTTATTAATGAAGTTTTGGCTTAGGTCCATCTCATGATAGGGTCAGTGTGTTTCTAAATGCATCTGTGGTTATTTCCTCACTTCTAGAAAGCAATATATATATTCATAACTAGAAGAATCCCCTTATTGGCTCCATGACCTATGAAATAAGAGCTATTATGATAGGATTTGCTAGGGAAAACCCACTATTACTGCTTCTCCCTGGAATAGTTTATATGAATAGACAAAAGATCCTGAACAGTAACACAATATTGAAGGAGAACAAAGTCAGAAAACTGACAGCACCTGACTTCGAGACTTACTATAAAGCTACAGTAAGAGCCTGTGGTGAAGAAAGTATACTATTGGTGAAAGAATCAATAAATAGATCAATGCAACAAAATAAAGAGCCCAGAAATAGACCCACATTAATATAGGCAACTGATCATTGACAAAGAAATAAAGGCAATATAACAGACAGTCTCTTCAACAAAAGGCACCAGAACAATTGGATGTTCATATGCAAAAAAATGAAATTAAACAAACACCTTATATCCTTCATAAAAATTAACCCAAAATGAATCACAGACAGAAACATAGAATATAAAACTATGAAATTCCTGGAAAATAACACAGGAAAAAAATCTAAATGACCTTGAGTTTGGCAATGACATTTTAGATACAACACCAAAAGCATGATCCATGAAAAAAGAAACTGATAAGCTAGACTTTACTGAAATTAAAATTTCTAAAAAATAAAGTAAAATTTTCTGCTCTGCAAAAGACTCTGTCAAGTGAAAGAGAAGACAAACCTCCAACAGAGAGAAAATACTTGCAAAAGATTTATCTGATAAAGAACTGTTACCCAAAATACAGAGAACTCTTAGAACTTAATTAGAAGAAATCAAACAACCAGATTAAAAAATGGGCCAAAGACCTTGACACCTCAGCAAAGAAGATATACAGATGGCAAATAAGTATATGAAAAGATACACCACATCATATGTCATCAGGAAAATGTAATTTAAAACAATAAAATACCACTACACATCCATTAGGATTGCCAAAATCCACAACCAATGACAACCAATGCTGGCAAGAGACGGAAAACAGCAGCAACTCTCTTTCATTGCTATGGGAATGCAAACTGATTCACTCACTTGAAAATCAATGTAGTTTGGTTTTACAAGATAAACCCACTCTTGTCATATGTTCCAGCAATCATACTCCTTGTCAGTTACCCAGAGGAGTTTGAAACATGTCCACACAAAAATCGGTATATGGATATTTATACCTACTTTACATATAATTGCCAAATCTTGGAAGCAACTAAGACATCCTTCGTAGATGAATGGATAAATAAACTGTAGTACAATAGTATTCAACACTAAAAGAAATGAGCTATCAAGCCATGAAAAGACATAGAAGAATTTTTAAATGTATATTACTACATGAAAGAAACCAATCTCAATGAGCTACGTACAATATGATTCTGACTAGATATCATTCTGGAGAAGGCAAAACTATGGAGATGGCAAAATGATCAGTAGTTAGCAGAGGTTTGGGGATGGGGTGGCAGGAGATGAATAGGTGAATACAGAGGATTTTAAGGACAGTGATTATACTCTGATACTTTTAGGGTGAACGCCATTATACATTTATCCAAATTTATAGAATATACAATATCAAGAGTGAATCATTATATAAACTATGGACTCCAGATAATAATGATTTATTAATTGTAACAAATTACTACTCCAGTGGGGACATTGACAATGGGGGAGGTTAGGCATGCATGGGGACCGAAGGTATATGAAAAAACTGTACCTTCTGCTCAATGTTGCTGTGAATCTAAAACTGCTTTAAAAAATAAAGTCTTAAAAATTTTTCAAAAAGCTACCACTGGTTGTGGAAAAAATATATTTAGCCACCAAATTGATATCATGAAGTCAGAGCTAGCAGACTTCTACATAGCCCCCATTTGTGTGATATGTAACTCATGGAGCAGACCGTGAGGTCACTATGTCTAGATGAAGCCATTACCTCTGTCTAAGTTTCCAGGTCTGATAACCATGATCTTTTCCAAATGATGGCCTCCACTTTCCAAATCATGAGAAAGTTCCTTTTATTAGTAAACTCTACCTTGGATCCATATATGGAAGAAGGTGCTAGTGAAATATTTCCAACCTTGCACATGATAATTGTACCAAATAGGCAACAAACAGACAATCCAGCCCAGCGCATGCCATTGTCCCCTCAGCATCCACACACAGACCTGCTAACCATATGCATACAGGAAAACAAACAAACAACATCAGCTCTTGCCCAGCCTGACCAATTACCCCTTATACAACACACCAGAGTTACACAAATGAAAAAGTAGCTTAAATGAACATTCATTAGAAATCCAAAATGATTTACAGAGCACCTTACAAAGTCATGAAAGTTGATTTTCCTTTTTTCACTCAAAGTTTCTTACTACTGCTGTTATTATGTCATTTCTGCTTTAGTCATTAAAATAAATCAATAACATTTAAATAGCAACTGAGCAAACTCCTTGTAAAAATTACTTTATTCTACTTGTTTCTTTCTTTATAAGTCTTTACTTTGTCAGCATGCCCATCTGAAAATACTGAATACTGAAAAAATATTTTTGTGCTCTTTTTATCATTATTTTGTTGTTTAAGTAATATGGCTTCCAAAGTGAACTGAGATAGGATATTTTAGAGTAGAAATCTCAAATGAGTACTTTATTGTAGGTGGTTTCTCTGTCTTGTAGCCAGTGATCCATCACTCACACCCCACAGCCTTCCCTATATAAAAATCTCCGAAGAGTCTTCACTGCTTTTTTTCAATGCCCAGTGCCTCATTTTTAATGGATATTCTGAAATGGACTATGGATTATAGAAGGATGGATGGATGAATCAATAGATTGATAGATAAATTAAGATGGTCATATAGTTCATTTATTTTTTCTTTACCTCCTTTTGTCCCTTTAATGCTTTATAGTATCATCTCTTTCCTTTCAAGTATCTCACACATGTGTCAGCTTCTTAGTTACAAAGTTATATTAATGTATTTGCTTGCTAAAAGCTTAGTGCTTATGAAAATAAGGCCTACAGAGTTACAGATATCTTTTGATGTAATATTACTGTTATATTTAAGAATTACAACATTTAACAATTTTTTTGAAGAACAGAATATGGCCAGTCCTGGGGCGCCTGGGTGGCTCAGTCGTTAAGCGTCTGCCTTCAGCTCAGGTCATGATCCCAGCGTCCTGGGATCAAGCCCCACATCAGGCTGCTTGCTCAGCGGGAAGCCTGCTTCTCCTTCTATCACTCCCACTGCTTGTTTTCCCTCTCTCACTGTGCCTGTCTCTCTGATGAATGAATAAATAAATAAAATCTTTAAAAAAAAAAAAAGAATATGGCCAATCCTGTTTAATTCTTGGTTTAATTCTGTTGGGTTCCCTAAGTGTTTAGTGTATTGGAAATGCATTGGAAAGACAGTGAGCACTAGGCCATCAGTCCTTCTTTCCTTACCCTGCATTCTTGGTTCTGTGTTTGCGCACTGGAGTTATACATATGAGAGTGTTTCGGGTGGGTATTTTGACTATTTACTTGATATAGTTTAGTTATACCATTTTACATTCTTCTAAATTATTCATACTTCTCAATTAAAAATAAATTCCTTTTTCCTTTTTTCTTCTGAGGTATTCCCCCACCACCTTTTTTTCTTTTTTCTTAGTAGAAGCATTTCACTTTCAGGGAATAGTTTTTGTATCTCTAGACTATGTTATATTTGTATTATATACTATGCCAATTCAGTACTTACTTTTTTATTGCATATCATTTTTTTCTGAGATCATACATAAATGCTTCTCTCAAGTAACTTTTCCTCCAACCTATCACTAACTGCCTATAAATGCTTTCTGATAAAAATTATCATTATTTTGGCTTTCTTTCTAAGTATCCTCAGAGCAGAATATTTCAAACAATTTTGAAATTTTCCAATTAAATGTTTGGTGTCAGCTATTCTATAAAAAGTAGTCTATCTTCTAATCAGAAACAACATTCTTCTCTTCTTAAACTGCTTCCAAAAGTAGATGTTATCTTTTGATCATATGTTATCACTCTATAACAAATACTGGACATACATTGTTTTCCTTTGTTGTGTTTTATAATTCAAAGGTATCTATTTATAGATGTTCCAGTTCTCTAAATGCACATACTTAGTTTTGCATTTCTGTATTTGGCAATATACTAGGCTCTCTAGTTTTCACTAGTTTAAAAGAATTAAGTATATGAAATGCAATAACAAGTAATATGTATCTAATGTGTCTATAGGATATCTAATATTAAGCATGTGAATAAAAATGTGACAGCATAAATTATAATGGACAATGTGTTACAGCAAACTTGGCTAATCATTGTCCCTTGGCAAGAACAAACATCTGAAACATTTAATTACTGGTAGAAGGTTTGAGGTGAGTTGGGGTAGGAACTTCTTTTCCTTCTCATCAAAGTCAGCTGAAACACCACCAACTTTAACTGGATTGTTGTTTTTGGGAAAATATTTCAGTACTGACAGCCTTCATAAATATATTCCACAAAGGTATGCTATAAAACATTATAGATGTTATTACTTCTCTTCTTTATCTGGTGTCTCTTTTCTTTATTTTGGGCTTAGGGACCGTCTAAAAATCTGTTTCTGGGGAATGAATGCTTTCCAGTAGACATGGTCTCCATTTTGACATATGGTTTTGAATTAACTCCTCCAGCCTCCCCACAAGCTCTTTTTTGGTACCTAGCAGAGTAGACCAACAGATTTGCTCCTTAGTTGGAGTTACAAACTCTCATCCAGCTACCTAGATGTAGGTTTTCCCAAATCCTAGGTGACTTCCCAGATCCCTCAAGTCTATACTTCTTTCCCATAAATTCCAGCTTTCTGCTGCCCTCTCCTGGCCTACTTTGGTATACAGACATTTATAAATTTGAGTTTTACATTAGAAGGAAGTAAAACAATTACTTTAAAAATTTAGTGTGTAACCAAATCTCCTGAAATCTTGTGAATACATTTAAGTTACAAAGCCTATCACCCAGTGATTACAATTCTGTATATCTGAGGTAGTGGTCAGTAATGTTCGCCTTTAATATAGTGTTACTCTGATTCATGTGAACTATAAACCACAATAAAAAACTGGAATAGGCAAATTTGATTCAAGATCTTGGCTATAATATTTTGATTGCAAGAACAAGCCTTGATTATATTAATTAACAAAGAAGTTATTTGCATGTTTTTCCATTGTTTAATTTTTTAATGTAGTAACTAAATAATAACATTATTATTTTAGATTTATGTATTTGATATTCAAAATTAGAGCAAAATTTAAAGGAATATAAATACCTAGGTACATGTAGATACAATGGTATCTAAGTTTTATATATTGGCTAACTCTATTTATTCTAAAAGTTATCTCCCCTGGCCAAATTTTGTATTTGGCTAGTCATTATAATGTATCAGCTCTTTGTTACTCTAATCAAATACTTTCAAGACAGTTCACTGATCTTTTCTGCACATATTGGGTCTTTAAAGATTGACTCTATCTATAAAATAAAACACACAAAGACTGCTCAAATGAGCAAATAATAGGTAAGATAGCAAATACCCTTGTCATTGATTCCTATAACATTTTTCTGCCTCAGTCTCTAAATTTGCAATTCATAACCTGAATCCCATATCAGAATTATCTGAGGAATTTAAGAATATAACCATACTTGGGTCCCACTCCCAGAGATTCTGACTTAATTAATTTGAGGGCAGGGTTCCTATCAGGATTTTTGAGAGCTCCCCAAGTGAGGCTAATGTGCTCTAAAACTCCTTTCCACTTGGACTTTGGGTCAGAACACTGGTGGCTGTTAATCTGTTTTCCCAGTTTTGTGGGCACCCC
>ML102419.1:47680-60209 GCA_003697995.1 Taxidea taxus jeffersonii | reverse complement strand
TGACATGTCAAGAAAGCCTTCTCTGAGGGAGTGATCTTGAAATGTGAGGGAGTATAGGAATAATGTTAGAGTGTAGGATGGAAAGAACCCACTGGGCAGCATCTCATACAGAAGAAACAGGAAGTACCCGCTTCCTGGAGTGGGGCTAGCATGCCTCTTCCAGGAAGAATCTCTCTAGGCTGTGTGGTTGACAGGATTTTAAGCAAGAGATTGAATGGAAAGTGTCTGACCATCTCTGGTACAGAGATAATTTGAGATGTTCTTTAAAAAAAAACGAATAAATAAAAACCGAGTGAGTAGGAGGTCAAACTTTTCCTAATAATTTAGTCCTAATTTAGCCATTCTCTTTTTGTCTTCTTCTATACTTTGTATAGAAATATGTGTTCTCTACATTATTCTGCAACTGGTTTTACGAATTCTAGGCCAGATTCACCGATGACATGTTTCTGTTTAGAAATGTACCTCGTCTGTGAGGAGTTACCATCCACCAGGAAGAACAGGTCCACCTGTCCTCCCATGTTTGATTTGTTGTCATGCATATTGCTTCCAGCAATATAGCTCAACACTTCTCTGCCTTTGGTAAAGAACATCTTTGTCTCAAAGTTTACTTTTGACTGCTAGTTTAGACTTTGTTCTAATCAACTCTCTTAATGTTTCCAGTAAGGAAAAATTAGGAGCTAAGCACAACTTTCATTTGCTAGAAAAGTTTTGATCTGCTTAAGAGAGCAAGGTTCTAGAACAGATACTTCTTTCTTACCCAACAGGAGGATTAAAGAACTTTGCAAATGACAAGTGCAAGGATGTGTATTTTGTGTGTCCCATTTATAGAGGAAATACTAAGGAATGGGGAAATTGTAAATATGGCAAAGTGTCATTTCTTCATGTGAAATACAAAGGCACTTATCAATGAAAGTTTTAGTGACATGCCAATAACTCACTACATGGGAAATTTTTAAAATCCCTGGAGAAGTTCTGAAAATTGAGTGACTTTCACAGAAATCACAAAAGTTGAGATCAACAAGGGCCTGAACAGAAAGATGGCCTCCTCCCGAAGGCACACATCTAAGGAAAATCTGAAATGCTAAATGCTTCTCCCTGACGATGACATCAATTACTTTACATAATCTCATTTTTAAAAAGTGGGATGAGGTGATAAATCGGTCTTTATAAGGTCATCAATAATCACTTAAATTAAGATACTGTACTGTTAATCCTGTGCGAAACCAATCTGCAAACACGTGGTCTCTCAGAACCACCCATGTGTGTTCTAGAAGGCAGCTTGCCCAGACAGACTAAACAATCCCCAAACACTTTGGAAAATTATGCAGGAGTCAGCTACAACAAGTTCACTTGGTGTGCCTCCTATTTTATGAGATCTGATCACAAATGCCTGCATTAGAAAAGAACTGAAATCTGGGGGCGCCTGAGTGGCTCACTGGGTTAAGCCTCTGCTTTCAGCTTAGGTCATGATCTCAGGGTCCTGGGATCAAATCCGGCATTAGGCTCTCTGCTCAGTGGGAAGCCTGCTCCCCCCCATCTCTGCCTGCCTTTCTGCCCACTTGTGAAGTCTGTCTGTCAGATAAATAAAATCTTAAAAAAAAAAAAAAGAACTGAAATCTGAAGCAATGAAATGAAACATTGCAATGTTTCTTAAATTCTATGAATGCTGATAGATATAAATGTTTCTGTTCAAATAATAATTTGGTGCTTTTTAAAAACAATTTGATAAATTAAATAGCATCTACTCACTTGTCTAAGGTTGGTTGCCCCAGGAACCTGGAACAGAGTGTTGCAGGGAGTTTCCGGAGGTAAGAAGTGTGTCAGTGTGTCGGTGTTTGCATCACGTTACTGAGGTAGTCCGGCTCTGGTTCTAGAGTCCATGAGTGCTTCTCTCTCCAGCTTATTGGTCCTTCCTGCTTGATAAATCTTCAAAGAAGATGCTTATTAGTCTGTAGAGCAAAATGATTATAAGCAGATTTTGGAAGAAGATTGCCTGGCATCAAGTCCTGGCTTGGCCACTAAATATATCAGTTACTTGAGGGAAATCATGTTAGTACTTCCCGCCCCCACCATCTGTAAAGAGGAGATGATCTCAGCACACTCAATGGGTGGACACGAGTGTTCAGAGCAGGCACAGTACCTGCTACGGATAACGGCTCTGCGAACTGTTAGATACCGCTCTTATGAGGAGAGAAGATGGGAGAAGTATCTTTTTAGCCTGTTTAGAATATTCTGGATTGGTGGTAGGTGGATAGGTGGTAAAGAGTTCTTACAGAATTCATGACGACAATGCTTGAAAGGCAGCAGGGACTGCCTTCTTCTGGTGGACATTCTCCATGGGAGGTGGTGGGTTCTGGAGGCAGGATGAGACCTGCCTCCAGAGTGAGACCCAACACTCACCCAACAGTGTGGTTTGCTGAAATAGTTCTACCTCATTGTCTTTGTCTAAATGTGCGAGACTCATATTGTGGTTGGGAGATTTCCTACAGAGTGTCCGTGGTATGTCCTGGGCACCCAGTGAAGGTAAGTTACTACTACCTGCAAAGAAAAGCACCTGTCAGACGAGAGAGAAAGGACCCCTGGGTCTGTTGTTTGTTGAGTGGGTGGACATGCGTGATTTCTGTCAACCCAGCATCATACACCCATGGGGGTATCTCAGTCCAGTGGAAAGATATAGGTGATTTCTAATTTGTTTTTCCCTTTAAAGGAAGATTTTTCTTTTGTTTACCTATAGTGCAAGATGGAGAGAATTTAATCTGTGCTAATATTAAGTATTAAGAAGGAATCCCAAGGGGTTGAAAGAAGGAAGATGGATCGGTTGTTTTGGAGAAGCAGGTCTGTACCAGGGACGCTAGCTGTGTCCGAGTAGTAGATGACAGCTCTCCGTGTGTCTCTAGGGCTTGTTGGAAGCTGGCCAGTATTCTCAGCTGGGAAATTGGAAAGTATCCGTCTTCCAAGCGGTGCTATTGCTCTTCTTTTTCTTCTTCTTCTGTTTTGTGCCCTCATCCACCTGGATCATTCTCCTCTTTTGTTCTCATGGGCACCTCTCTCATGATTTATAGCATCCAGAGACACTTGACATTTGACTTCTGTGTTTGGAAGTAGAAATCCCAGTATCCCCAGCTCTGCCGCCATGACATCACCCAGCAATCATAAGGGGGTATGAATAGCTGCGTTTTCTTCATTACGGTAGAAGTACAGTTAATACGTACCAAAGGGATAATGGAAATACCACCACCGAGCAAACACCCCAGTAATAATTATTTCAGACAATTGGCATCAATGGATGCTAAATCTACTGGCCTATAGTATGATGAAAAATAAGACATTTGCATATTCTGGAAGTATCTTTCCATACGATATTTATTAATTGCAAAGGAGGAAAATAGTAAATTCACAGAGGAGAAACCTGGCAGACATCACATTAACCATGTCATCAAACTGAACATCGCAAGTAATGAGAGGTGTCAACACCACACTTCCCCCGGTATGATGCAAACAGCAACACTATTGTGCTGTTGCCCAAAAGACAGACTCTGAATTTAATCTTGATGAAGCATTAGACAAACCCAAATGGAGGGACAGTCTCAAAGTAAAAATAATTATTTTCTGGGAATTACTTAAACAAATCATCCTGAACATATAATCCAATCTTGCTTTGCAGTAAAAACATCTTGCAAATAAATAATTAGAAGA
Organism: Taxidea taxus jeffersonii; assembly: GCA_003697995.1. Taxonomy (NCBI): domain Eukaryota; kingdom Metazoa; phylum Chordata; class Mammalia; order Carnivora; family Mustelidae; genus Taxidea; species Taxidea taxus. Next base: position 56,513 of record ML102419.1, on the reverse strand, counting down.
TTTGTATTCAGCATATGGAATTATTCTAAAGCTCTTGGCAGACAGACAGAATTATCCATATGTCTTAAATAAATTCATAACAATAACTTATTGCCTTTCTAGAGCAATTTCAAAACCAGACATGTTACTGGGGCTCCAAAATTTACTTTATTTTTTTACATAAGCCAAAGCTGTTTAATATGAAAATATTATAGGATTTTCCATCAAAAGCAACGGAGATGAGTATACCAGGAAAGCTTACTGCAGGATTTATTTGCACATTTTCTCTCTCTTGTGTTTTCCCTTCTGTCATTTGGGAAGAAAATAAGGAAAAATGAATTTTCTTCATGTTGTTCTTCTCTTTTTGAAATAGTATTTGCTGTTTGAGAAAAAGGCTTCTCATTTGGAGCCCTGGTTTCCCCCGTCAGAGGAGGTAGAATATTCCACAACTCACCAGTGGCGACAGCTAGGATTGCAGAAGACAAAAGACAAATAGCTCCCTTTCCTGATTCTGGCTTGTTGCACCACTGACTATGTCTTGGACTTCCTAGATTTAGGGACTTTTGCTCCAAATTATCTGTCCCTTCTTATCTTTCCTCGCTTTTCTGAACTCTGTTGGTTGGAGCCCACTCTCAATAACGACGTTACTAGTTCTAGATTGGCTTTTCCTTGTGGCATCAATAGGGAAAAGAAATTCATTGATGTGTGGCTGCCTTCCAATGAAGGAGTCCATGTCATCACGTCCCAGCTGTGAACAAATCTCATGTATTTCGGAATTAGTGTATCATCACTGTATTAGTTTCCCATCGCTGCTGTGACAAATTGTCACTACTTTAGTGACTTAAAACAGCGTGACTTTGTTATCTGACAGTTCTGGAGGTCAGAAGACCAAAAATAGGCTTCACTAGGCCAATGTCAAGATGTTGACAGGATTGCCCACCTTCTGGTTGCTCTCAGGAAGATTGTATTCTTTCCCCTTTCCCGTTCTAGAGGCTGCCTGCCTTCCCTGGCTCCTGGTCTCCAGGCAGCTGTCACATTTATCTGATCTTAACTCCACTGGCCACTTATTTCTCTTGTGAGGACCCTCTTGGTGACCCTGGCTTCATCCAGATAGTCCAGAATATTTTCTCTGTCTCAAGAGCCTGAACATACACCTATCTGCCAAGTTCCTTTTGCCTTGGAAGATAATCTATTTGCAGGTTCTCGGGATTAGGAAGTGGACATTTTGGAGGACCATTGCGCTGCTTATAAGACTCAACCTGCCATCAATATGCAGTAAGGATGTGTTGAAAAAGCAGGATTTTGAAGATGTGGGGAACAATGGACCCTACTAGGGACCACTGATGTGCTGAATATGATTATTAATATTCATGTGGTGGTTTTTAAACTTTATTTCATTAGACGCTAAAGTGCATGGAATATGTCTCTGGCTAGTTTCAGATAAAGTCTGGTCCGTGAGTAATTTGTTGATTGGCCCTCTTCTTCATCACTGGCATGTACCAAGGTAAAACACACAGCAACAGTTGAGATCCTAAGGCTCAGAGACAATGAAGGATATGTTTTCACATCAATCGTATCGGTATTGACTAGTAAGTTGCTAATGGGGAGGAAAATGAGTTTAATTTTTTGGTATGATGCCTGGCATAGTCACATGTACTGAGGAATTTGATAAATGTTTTCATAAGATGTGGTGCCTAAATGATGAATTCAGGAACACTGAAAAGAAATTTTAAAAAATAAATAAATAAATTTTAAAAAAAGAATGATTGCCACCACGATGATGAATGGGAATAGTGCCCCTTCCCTTCAAAAGGGATCTATAAAGTGTGCAGGATGATTCATGAGTAAGCATCAAACAGTGACATGGAGAGAATCATTACTCCCTAGGGAAAAGGATACCAAATCAGAATCTCATGCCTCATTGACGTCACCTTCAGAAATCACAGCTCGAGTTGCTCTGCTTCTTAATCCCCAATATTGTGGATTAGTCTTTTCCAAAGATATGTGAGAGTCAGGGCTTTGGTGAAGATTGGGCTGCAAACTAGCAACACTCTGACATTTTACACTACCCAGGACCATTCTTTCCAGTGTCTGCAGAAGAGGGGAAAATCCACTTAATCCACAGGAGGGCAAGCTTGTGATCAAGGATGCTGATGCTCTCCCCAACCCTCCCTGCCAGATTTCTGAGGTAGCATTAGGGAGCTCCCCGCTGCTGCACCTGTGAGATTGATCCGAGTAATTTAGCTCAAGGAAGCAGGACTACAGAAATGGGCATAACAACCCTCATGTCTATTCTTCTGGCTCTTTATATTTATGGAATGAAATAAAATTTGCTTGGAACAATTTGTTTTATCTCTCATTTATAATTTACTGGTTTCTGAATCAGAGTTATCATGCCATTTGACTAAGGAGTAATTCTATATGCTTCAATGGCACAACACACCCCCAGTAAACAAATAGAGCCATCACTGGCTGACAAGGAACTCACCCTGGAGCAGTTAAAACTCTTTCTTTCAATGAGAATCGGGATATAAATGTTCAGCAAACCCCAAAGAAAATGCAAAACAAATCTGTGCTTAGGAAGATTGTAAATCGTCAGAGCTCGGAGGAGACGACTGTTTAAGATCTCAATACCAGTCATGAGGTTATGTGAAATTGTTTCCCTGTTCCACTCTTGGAGTAGAGAGCCTGTGTTGCTGAGAGGGGAGGGGTGCACTTCAGGGAAAGCTTGCTATTTCTTTCCGTGTTTCGAGCCACTTTAGTGCTGTGTGTTGGTGAGAAAAAAACTCATCACAGCTCCCCTTTGTGACTTTCTATCTGCATTGTTTCATAAAAGTAGTTAAGGCAGCTCCTAAAATGAAAATAATGGCACAACGCCAGGGGTATATTGGACAGCATGCCTAGAGAAATGCACAAAAGCACAAAACAATGGGAAGTTATACAGTGTTCTCCAGCCAGCGATAAATAAGGTGCGCAGAGATGAAAATGTCTCTGTGTATGCCCGTGCGTGCGGCTGACGCCCTAGAAAAGTGTATGGAATGGGTTCCACGAGAAACCCAAAGAGATGCAATCGTTTAGGAGATGAAAGCCACCCATGCAGTTTCCATTCTTCTAGGTGATCACCACTGTGTCCTCATTTGTCAACCCTAACTCCTCCAAGAGTCATGTCGGGCTCATGAGCTTCAGCAGAATTCTTTTCTTTTCATTTCTTTTATTTCCTTTCCTTTTTTCTTTTCTTTTCTTTTCTTTCTTTTCTTTTCATCTTTCCTTCCTTTCCTTCCTTCCTTCCTTCTCTCTTTTTTTTTAACTTATTTGAGAAAGAGAATGAGGGAGGGAAAGGGAGAGTATGAGATGGGGGAAGGTCAAAGGGAGAAGCAGACTCCTGGCAGAGCAGGGACCCTGATGCAGGACTGGATCCTGGGAATCCAGGATCATGATCTGAGCTGAAGACAGTCACTTAACCAACTGAGCCACCCAGGCGCCCCCTGGCGGAATTCATTTTTATCAGCTAGGCATGGACAATATGTGGCATCATAATAAGAATAATCATAAACATGTATTTTTTTTGTTTTCCCTTGCACATACTTATTATTTCATTAACTTTTCTCTAGGATAGAAGGACTGCGTAATTAACAGTGTCAAATCAACAATTTTTGAAAGATTTATATTAGGGAATCTACCTAAATAAAACAAGGATGGCTTTAAAACAGTCTAATGATTCTATTCGTTTGTTATTTTTTAAAATTTTTTCTAAAAATGAAAAAAAGTTACTGCCTTTGCTGATCGTAAAAACACGCAGGCGATTCAAAACAGTACCCATTTGAGCAAGTCTCCATCTTTTAATCCTTCTCGTGACATACTTGAATGGAGTTTCATAGCTGAGGTGCCCTAGTAGCAACCGGGTGTAGAAAGTAAGAGACCACATGTCTTTCTAGGGCATAAATTCACACTCATTCCATTTCTTTCCTTTTCTTTGTAATTTTGGCAACGTTGCAAGTATGACTGAGGCTGGTCCTCATGAACACCAGACATGGAACTTGTAAAGTAGATTGTCATCCCCCAGTCCAGAGCACACTGACTTCTCATCTTCTCAAATATTTTTACAATTCACTGAAGAACAACAGAATGTCCAGATAACAACAAAAGCCACGTATGTGTGTGTGTGTGTATATATACACATATATAATACATATAAAATATATATATACATATATAATACATATAAAATATATACATATATAATACATATAAAATATATATACGGATAAATAGATAGATTATTTATTTATTTATTTATTTGAGAGAGTGAGAACAGAGCAAGAGCACGAGTCAGGGGGCAGGGCAGAGGGAGAAGAAGACTCCTCCCTGAGCAAATAATAATGCAAATAAATAAATGAATATTGCTTACTAAATGCCAGGCTTTTACTAAGAGCCTGATGCAGGGCTCCATCCCAGGACCCTGAGATCACAATCTGAGCCAAAGGCAGATGCTTAACTGACTGAGCCACCCAGGTGCCCCTAAAAACTATGTATTTTTACACATGTTAAAATCAGAGAATTACTTCAGTAATTAATATGCTTATTTCAGTTGCCAATGTAATTGTTATCTTCACAGTATTTTATACTTTTTGCTTCTTTTTTCTTAAGGAAATCGTTCCTATACCATGTTGATTGAATATTTTGAAAGACATGGCTTTAGAAGGGCTAAGCAAAGAAATTAAAATTTTTGCACCCTTTAATTATTTCATTAAAATTGTAGGTTCCAAACCTGGAGAGGGCCTCTGAGATGAACACTCAATTGGGGCATCCACCTGTGCCTCAGTATGTTTGCCCAGTGCTTATCCCATCTATTCTCGAAACTTCTCTAGGACATGAAGTCTGCTGGCTCCTACAAGAGGCACTTCCATTTGTATTTAATGCTATCCTTTCTTTTCCAAAACTTATATCTCATTTTTGGTACATTCCAGGATTAGCTCTATAGCAATATTATATGAGTCATGTCCTATCTGCAGAAAAACTGCCTGATTTTGGATATAGGCACAGATGATATGATATACCCAATCGCTGATATTATGTTAGAGGATTTTCATTCTCAAAGGAAGCTTTAAAATTCTAGAAAGTTTTAGAAATAATGTAACTGTTTCTATTTGATTATGTTTTTAATTGGAGAATTACTTTTGAACTAATCATATACAAATCTATAAACCAAATTAGAAAGAACCATAAACTCCTATGAAGAAGACAAAAATCTACTCAGAACATAGGCAGCCCAATGAATCTTTAGTCTGTGGGACCAATAACCTTATTTCTAGTAGGCAAGAAATTCCACTGATGGTATCAGGGTATTTATTTGTTGAATATGAATACATTATGGTTTTATACCCTCAGCTTCGTTCAGAGTACCATTCTTGCCATAGACTTTTCTTCCCCAATTTTATATCCAATGGAAGATAAAATTCAGTGTCTGTTGGACAGTTCCTTGAGGAAAAGTTAAGAATTCTGATTCTAGATCACTCATGCTTCATTTTTAGAGAATAAGTGATCTTTATTTTTGTGGTATTGCATGGATGTGTACGAAAACTAGATTGTGTGTTATCTCTTGCTGCATACAAATTATCCCCAAGACTTAACAACTGAGAGAAACAATGTTTCATCTCACAGTATCTGCGCATCAGGAATTCAAAAGCAGCATAGCTGAGTGGTTCCTGCTTGGGGTCTCCCCGGGGACAAGAGCTGTAGGTTTGTGGTCATCACAAGGTGCCTCCAGGCATTGGTATAACTGAATGAGCCTTAAACCAGAAGGTCAGGAGACTGTGGAACAGAGAGGGGAGCAATCCAGGAAAGCAGGATGAGGAGGAGACCCTTCTGCAAACAGAGCACCTGGGTCAGCTTCCACAGAGCCCTCCCCGGACCCTCTCCAACAGGCAGAATTTGGGAGACCCGGTCATCTCAGTGAATAAGTCCCTCATCATGTTTATCCTTCAGTGAGTTGGCTTTTGGCCAAGATGTCTTCAGCAGGTCATCTAGAGTCACAGTGAAATTGGCACAGAAATGGGCAGCAGTTCAGGGACAGAATGGAGACCCCAGAAAAACAACCATATTCGGAAATGGAATGCAAATAAAGAAATATCACTCACTAAACGCCAGTGAGATGATGGGGCAACCATTTGAAATAAAAACTCAAAGATAGAAAGAGGGAGAAAATAAAAGGAATGAAGGAGGAGTGGAAGAAAGCTTCGTAGTTTTTACCAAATTATTATTTGGTGTTTGATATTTATTTATTCAATTATGCAATAATCATTTAATATGTTTTAAATGTTAAGGTGCCTTAATGTACAGTTCCCTCCTAGCTTTCCCTAGCAGTAAGTGGTCTAAGAGTAAGAGCCAGAACCAGAGTCAGAAGCGTCAGCCTTTTTTAACCTATAAAGTAAACAAGTCATGGGCATGAAATGTACAGCATGGGGAATATAGTCAATAATATTGTAGTAAAGTTGTATAGTGACAGATGGTGACCACACTTACCATAGTGAGAGCATTGAGTAATGTGTAGAACTGTCAAATCAATATGCCGTACACCTAAAGCTAATAGAACACTTTTCTGTTAATTATACTTCCATAAAAAAAAGACACAGAGAGACTGAAACCGAAGATGCTAGGGAAAGAAAATCCATGTAAATAGGATTGACAGGAAAAGAACTCACCCTGGGAAATTAGAATCAAGTTTTCAGAGCACAGTGGAAGGTTGGCGGTCCAACATGGGATGACTCTGAGATCATGGACAGGTTATTCAGAATGTCTTCCAGCCAGTCCCAGCAAATAAATTCTACATTATATTAAGGAGGATAACTGAGAGAAAGAATGGTGTTTTTTTTTATTTGTGAGAATTTTTTATTGACATTTAAGATGATTTACATTTTAAGATGATTTACATTTTTTATTTTTTTAATTTTTATATAAGCATATAATGTAACCCCACCACTCTCTCCCAACACCCCTCCCCCACCACCCCCTTCAGTTTGTTTTATGACATTAAGAATCTCTTTTGGGATCGGGAGGGAGACAAACCAAAAGAATGGTGGTTTGAAGAAGAGTCAAACAAAGCATTGGGTCCCAGATCCATTGTATGAAATTGAGTGAATGAGGTAGCGTGGGGGATGGGAGGAAAGGTCCCAGGTTGGCCAGGTGAATGCTGGAAGCAAGCTCTAGCCATGAACACTGGTGTGATGGGAACCCGAGTCCTGGAGAGGCAGGAGAGCTCAGCAACCCGTCTTCAAAGCCAGAGAGTGAGGACTGATTTCTTCATTCAAGGGTATGTTGATTAAATCTGATTGGCTTGGGAATGGAAGTATGAGAAATATATTTTACAAGTAACAATGTAAAGACTGGCAGGAAGAAGGGAAGAATCTGGGAAGAGGTCAGTGTGAAGTATTTGCAAAGGCTGGGAAGGCAGCTTTAACTTGGATGGGTCTTAGATGCCAGATTACAGGTGTCACCCACCCTGGAATTCATGTGTCCAGGTCGGATTTCTCGATGTTGTAGTTAGGCACTGGAAAACCTACAGAGATGCTGGGTCATAGTGGAAACCATCATTTCGGTGAGTCTTTCAGAATATATTATAGATGATCCTCAATGGAAAGTGCAATGCATAATTGGATGACCTAATTTGGTTGCATTTTCAGGGAGAGAAAAGGTAAGCTATGTGATCACATATGTGATTATACAATTTAATTTTTCTCATATTCAGAGTGAGGTCCTTTTATGGCAACAATAATTAATTTGGGTGAAACATCATAAACATATGATTTTTCTATTGATTTTTGGATGTTTGGAACTATTTTTTTCAGGATGATGAAATCTGCTATGTTGTCAGTAAGATTCATGTGAAGGAAAGCTTGCCAATTTTCGCCCACCGCTAATCCTAAATCTGTTTCAATCTAGGTAGTACAGTATGTACTGTTGTTTCCAAGCAGAGGAGACTTTGTTGTGCACAGAAAAAGAATCTCTCATTTTGGACCTCATTTTTTTTTTCCTTAGGATGTTGGGCATTTGGAAGTGGACATAAAATCCAATAAAATTTTACTATCTCGGAGTTAATATATTCTTTGATTAATCTTTTTACGTTTTTAACTCACTGGTCCCTCATCCTCATAATAAAGAAGAAGAAAGTTAGCACTTGTTTATGAAGCAGGATATGTACAATGTACAAGGCAGAAATTCACAAATGTATTTCTTATATAAAAATTATAATAAAATCAGTTAACTGTGTGTATCTCAGTTCACCGATCTATAACATGTTTTAAAAAATAAGTTAGCAAAAGTAAATTTAAAGAACTATGTTAAGTCATACTTACTAAAATGTCCCACAGAGTTTGTTCTGAAAATGCAAATAATGCTAGACTATGGTTTTTCTCCTGTGGGTTTTATTTGAAGTTAAACATTGTAATTCATCACTTGAATTTTTATCTGGCAATGGCAATTGTGATTTTATCTTTATACTAAAGTTATGAAACATTTACTTCCAGAATGTTGATCAAGAGTAAAATTATCTGTAGCTATTGATAAAAAGTAAATTTTAGAATAAGTCTATTTTTTAAATATTATTTTAGTAGCCTGATTATTGATGAGTTCCACTTTTAAGAATTGTTCCTTTCCAAAAAAAAAAAAAAAAGCCACTTACTACATATAAACATGTTTTTACAGAAACATTTTAGTCAAGATTGAGAAAGGGGATGCCTGGGTGGCTCAGTTGGTTAAGCGGCTGCCTTCGGCTCAGGTCATGATCCCAGCGTCCTGGGATCGAGTCCCACATCGGGCTCCTTGCTCGGCAGGGAGCCTGCTTCTCCCTCTGCCTCTG
>ML102419.1:0-47580 GCA_003697995.1 Taxidea taxus jeffersonii | reverse complement strand
ATCGGGCTCCTTGCTCGGCAGGGAGCCTGCTTCTCCCTCTGCCTCTGCCTACCACTCTGTCTGCCTGTGCTCGCTCTCTCTCTCTAACAAATAAATAAACAAAATCTTTAAAAAAAATTTAAAAAAAGATTGAGAAGTAAGATTTAAGTTAATCTGTATGGTAAAAGAAAAATACAAATTTAGTTCACTGGGAGCCATGCATTCGATAAGATTTGGCACCATTCTTCGTAACTGGAAGGAAGAAAAAATATTATTATTTAGGGATGATATGATCTTTATCTTTGGAAAATGCAAGGTAATTTAATGAAAATCTGGTTGAAAAAATAGAGGTCAGTGAGAAGACAGATTATTACAATTAATATATTAAATAAATTATATATATATGTATTACTGAATGTAATGGAAGAAAATAGCCTACAAATTTAATACTGAAACAATAACAATTACTCATAAATACATAGGTAGAAATTTAACAAGGAATATCTGGAATCAATAAAAAGAACTATAACTATTGGAGCAAACAAAAGAGAAAGAGTAGATGCAGAACCATTATTTCTTTCTGTGAAGCTCCGTGTTACAAAACACTGATTAATACAAAATCTAGTACCATAGATTCAATTTAAGCTCAGTCTCAATTTAAACGCGAATTGTAGATGAAGGGATAAACAGGAGCCAATGGGCAGAAGAGAAAGATTTAAGGAAGGAATTGGTTCACGGGCATTTGTTGGAGAAATAGAATTAAAAATAAAACCATCTCCCAGCCTAGAAAACCTCTCCACAAAGGTAGGAGAACAAGAAAGCACAGGTATTCCTGAATGAGCCTTAAACCAGAAGGTCAAGGGACTGTGGAACAGAGAGGGGAGCAATCCAGGAAAGCAGGGCGAGGAGGAGACCCTCTGCAAACAGAGCACCTGGGTCGGCTTCCACAGAGCCCTCCCTGGACCCTCTCCAACAGGCAGAATCTTGGAGATCCGGTCAACTCAGTGAATAAGTCTCTCATCACGTTTATCCTTTGGTGAGTTGGCTTTTGGCCATGATGTCTTCAGCAGGTCATCTAGAGTCACAGTGAAGCTAGCACAGGAATGGGCAGCAGCTCAGGGACAGAATGGAGACCCAGAAAAACAACCATATACGGAAGTGGAATGCAAATAAAGAAATATCACTCACTAAATGCCAGTGGGATGGTGGGGCAACCATTTGAAATAAAAACTCAGACACAGAAAAAGGGAGAAAAATAGGAAGGAAGGAAGGGTGGAAGAAAGCTTCATGCCTTTTACTGAATTATTATCTGGCATTTGATATTTATTTATTCAGTTATTTAATAATTATTTAATATGTATTTAAATATGAAAATGTGACATCATGAAAGTACAATACATATATATAGGATTCTTTAAAAATGATGTTCAGCATGGGAAGATGCTTTTAAAGCACATGATCATTACAACAAATTATTTTAGCATGTAACTTTGACAACATAAAATTTTTAAAACAAAATATGAAATGTACATCCGTCCAACAAAATTCCCATTTAAAGGAATGGAAGTTGAATGAAAACTTGAGAAAAAGTTATTTCAGTATATAGGACAGTCCTTCTCTCCTTAATTTGTATTTATAGTATATGATCAATGTGAAGAGAAAATCCTCTCAGTACACAAAATAGTAATATACACAGAATTGATTTACAAAGGGAGAAAAATAAATGGTCACTAAACATGAGATATTCGCCTTTTTACTTATCCTATAATTTTACTTCAGTGAACTAGTTTCCACAGTTCAATTATATCATTCTGATTTTTTAAATATATATACTCTAAAAATTGTACAGAGATGATTTGAGAAGATTGATGAGTTTTCTTTAACCATCCTCTTATTTGCCTGTATTACGCAAATAGGACTTATTAATGGACGACACTTACACGTAGAAATTGTGTTTCTTATAATCAAAATATGACTTAAGACTATTATCATTTAACCTTTTTATCATTGCAGATAACATGTACTTAGAATTAGGTGGTAATTAATTATTCTTTTCACGTTTATTTATTCAGAACCACTTGCTAAAATATGATATTAATACATAAACATAGATTGTACAATAATATGTATTAAATATTTCCCATAAAAGCCAAAGGCTTCTTTTCATTTTGGCTGATAGAAATGGAATTATTCTCTTCTTCTTTGTGTTCCCTTCTGACTGGATCTGGAAAAGATGTTCCTCCTTTTGGCAAGAAAACTGCTATTAATGTATTCAACAAATCCAGCTTACATTTTTTCTTTTCTTTTAAATCTTGCATGGCTTTCATAGACCACACACAATGGGAAATTCTTCTCATAATATTTCCCTAATGAGAAAAATGGGTGTTTTTGCTGGAAAGCAAAGTGACAATCTACCTTTTGTTAGGTAGACACTGTACACTGCTACAAAAGCATATTTCTTTTGCTATCATAAATGAAGATTCTACAAGATCAAATACAACGTGAACTCTGACTCCCTTTCTGAGACACCTCCCTGAGGCCAGATGTTCTCTCTTGGTACAGCTGGAATGGGAGCCCTCACAGTGTGCCGCATTCGGGTGTTAATGGGTGAGTCAGCATTTTCTTGATATTCCAGTTCGCAAATATTCTCGAGGCAAGACCCGATGGAACCACTGTCCGATGCTGTGCAGCAGCCATAACATTTGTGACAGTGACGTGCAAAACACACTGAATGCAATACGAGCTCAGCAATTGTGACTTGCTGCAGGGGACATAAACAGAGCAAGGGGTAGCCCTACTACTATCCCGTAGGACAACTTACGGGGCTGGTGAAGACAGCGTATCTAGCAATCTGAGAGTCCAATAAGAACTCCGCAACAGCAGAAACAAGTCCCTATTCTAATAACCCAGAAAACGGTGGCCTTGCAGGCAGCAGATGTCATGCATATCCAATCACCGTGATCATTTACTAATATTTTTTAACTTGGTGAGTTTTTTTAATATCACTTATATTCAAGTATTTTTTTGCACAAAATGAAAATAATAACAGTACCCCATCCTTAGCATAATGCTCAGGATTAAATGAGGCAACTTCTGTGACATGGTTGGCATGGTGCTTGGTATAAATAAATCTTCAGTAAGTGTGAGCCATTCTTGTTGCTGTTGTCTCAGAGAAAGCTGAGGCTCCTCTGGGAAACTCATCTCAGTGCGTGGAAATCTGGACCTTATGGTGTTTCTGTCTCTGTCACTTGGAGTCACAGCTCATTTAGCTGTGAAATTGTGAGTTGGACAGATTTTAATAATTTGTAGATTGTCAGGTTTTTAGAAGTGCAAATCAGATTGTGTGCACGGCTTCCCATTGTTCTTAGAGTAAAATAATGAAGGGAGCTAGACCTTTGCCAACCTCGCTGGCCTTAGTCCCAGCTTCTCCCTTTACCACACCACTACTCCTGCACCCCCAGATCTGCAGGGGTGTTCCAGAGGAACCTCACCGGCACCCTATTGTTGTCTTTCTGGACTTCTCCCAGGCTGTCTTTTGACAGGCAACAGCCCCTTCTTTCCAGTCCTATTTGCCTGGCTAGCGGTTCTCATTCTTTAAAAGTAGACATCTCCCGGGAAGTTAACACCGAGTCCAGCCCATGTCACTGCAGCAGTGAAGCAGTCATGTGTGCAGGGATGAGGGAGGGAGGGTGCTCATAGCACACTCTAAGTGCTCAGTAAATATAGCTCGTCTTGCTTTTTTTGAGCCCCGAATACTCTGCTGTCCTTGGTGACTGTCTTCATTCTCTGGTCACTTAGACTCAGTGCAGTGAAGCACAATGCGGGGGAGCGCCGTGGTCTGTCTGCAGAACATGCACAATGAGGGGGGAGAGCACACCCTGTCTGCAGAAGCTAGTGCAGTGTGAGGCCCACAGAAAGATTGGACACCTGACTGTCTGCATGTGGAGTAAATACATAATTTCAAGTCAACTTCAGATTTTATATTTTATCTTCAGCCTGTGGGCAGGATTGCAACAGACCATCCCCAGAAGAAATGTGTCATGGGTCCTGCCACATAGGGAAACCCACAATCTCCTTATATTTCCATGAATTTCACTTTCCTCCCTTTTGTTCCTAAGGCTTCTCCAACCATCCTTAGGGTATTACAAGCGTAGATGAAATTTTGTTGTAAAATATATATATATATATTTCTTTCACATTCTAAAAATGCAAGCTAAACAAAACAGATGCCTAGTTTCAAGCATTTCTGTTGGTAGTATTTTTTCTTTCTTTCTTTCTTTCTTTTTTTTTTTTTTTTTACTTTTTTTTATTTAAATTCAGTTCCTTAACATATAATGTATTATTGGTTTCAGAGGTACAGGCCTGTGATTCATCAGCCTTATATAACACCCAGTGCTCAATACATCCCATGCCCTCCTTAATGTCCACCACCCAGGTATCCCATCCCTCCACTACCCTCCCCTCCTGCAACCCTCAGTTTGTTTCCATAATTAAGAGTCTCTTACAGTTTGTCTCCCTCTCTGGCTCCATTTGTTTTATTTTTTCCTCTCTTCCCCTATGATCCTGTTTTGTTTCTTTTGTTTCTTGAATCCCACGTATCTTTCTCTGATTGACTTATTTTGCTTAGTATAATACCCTCTAGTTCCATCCATGGCATTGTAAATGGCAAGATTTCATTTTTATGGCTGTGTAATATTCCATTATATGTACCTGTACCACAACTTCTTTATCCATTCATCTGTCATTGGACATCTGAGCTCTTTCCATAGTTTGGCTATTGTAGACATTGCTGCTATAAGCATTGGGGTGCATGTGTCCCTTCGGAGCACTGCCTTTGTATCTATGCTGTAAATACCCAGTAATGCAATTGCTTGGTTGTAGGGTAGCTCAATTTTCAGCTTTTTGAGGAGCTTCCATACTGTTTTCCCAAGTGGCTGCACCAGCTTGCATTCCCAACTGTTCATAGTGTTTTGACTCTGAATTTGCTGTACTACCTCCCACTTCCAAGCCTAACTGTTCTTAAAAATCTGATGACTGTGGAGCAGCACCTCTGGGCTGTTTTAAGGTCTCTCTCTCCCAGAACAAATGTTTTCAATACAGGTGGAAGTTGTAGGTATGTGTAGATCTTTTATACAATAGATGCAGAATTGCCATGATTTTCCCTGTGTTTTTTGCACCACCACCCGCCCCCCTTTACAATTTTGAAAAAGAAATATGAGGCATAGCCAAAGTAAATATTCTGAAACTAAATCATTAAATTTGATTCATTACCCTGTCCCTGAATGACACAATCCCTGCCTATCTTCACCTTCCCACCATTGAGGGTTTACTTCAATTCCTTTCTCTTTAGGAAAACAGTGAATATGTCATTTTCCTGTATCTCTTTCTTCCTTCAACTTCTAATTCAACTTTCCACCTTTAATCATAAATTGCTTCTCATCATTTTTTAACCAATTTCAATTTGTGTCCAATCTTCCTAATGCATGAGAAAGCTAACATAAGTTAAGAGTTCAGGTTTTGCAGTCAGATAGGGTGAATTGAAACATATCCATCCAGTCCATAAATACTGGTTGACCTCTCCTTCTGTGCCAAGAACATGTTTTGTTCTAGACACTGAGATGCAACGGTGAATAAAACATCCAAAATTCCTGTTTTCTAATGGTTGACATTCTAGGAGGTGGTGACGTCATAAAAACAACTAAACAGTATACATCATGATATCACGTATTGATATGTATATGAAGGGTGGAAAGAAGCCCAAAGAGATAAAAAACGAGAAGGTTTGGAGCATGCTATTATTACTTAGGTAGTGTGGACAAGAGACACCTGTCTCATAATGTAGGATAAAATGTGAGGATATACAGGGAGAAAATATTCCAGGAAGAGAAAGAGCAAGTGTGGAAAGGCAGAGGGGTGCTTGACACATTCCAAGAAGAGCAAACAGTCAGTGTGCCTGGAGAAGAACAGCAGTGATCTAAGCAGTGAATTTGGAGGGAAGGCAAGGGGCTAGCTTTGGGCACCAGGACACAGGTTCTGAATTGCATTGGCAGAAGCCATGGAGAGTTGAACAGGACAGTGGTATGCTCACGCTTGCATCATGAAAGAATTTCCCTGGCCATTCTGTGGATAACAGATTCTAGGGAACATCTTTCAAATGTTTGGACCATTAACTACTGGTATAAATCCATTTACAGTGTGGCTCAGTGAAATATATGTGTGTATTATGCATGTTTGTATCATGAATAATAGTGTCATGAAATAATCTTTCACAAAGTGCAACACACATTATATTTCCAATTCCACTCTAGTTTTCCCTTTACTTTTATTTTTACCAAGTGACTGCAATATACTAGGTACATTTTCCCACCCAGTTCTGAAATGCACTACTGTGGGACATAAATAATAAAGAGCATGTGTACTTATCAGGAAGCAGAAGTAGAATTTTAGGTGAGAGAAAATGATGGCCTTAACTAAGGTGGGTGCAAGGAGATGTAGGGGGAGGCTTGCTGGTGGACTAGATGTTTGGTGTGAGAGAAACAAGGTTGTGGGAATTTTTATTTCTATTTCTTCCCCTGAGCAATCTAGGCTTATTCAAGAAGACACAGAGGACTGAAGGAGGAAAGTTTTGGAGCAGAGACTCAGTAGTTCAGTTTGAGACACGTTCAGTTTAAAGTTCCCTTAGACTTCCAAGTAGCCTTATCAAATAGCCATCTAGAGGCACAGGTTAGGGCAGAGGCTGAAACTGGAGATAACATTTTGAGGGCTCTAGCCAAAAGCCATTGGCTGGGTGAGATCATAATGTAAGCAAGTGAAGATAGGACAGATCAAAAGCCAAGATGTTCAGAGATATTGGACACATGACCAGAAAGACAAGGAGACCCATGAAACGTCCAAGGAAATAAGGGAAAACCAGCAGCACATGACATCTTGGAAGCCAAGTGAAAATGATGTTTAATTGATAGGAATCACCTACCACAGATAATTTAATGAGTTGAACAAAAGACAATTGATCTTCATGGTTTCATCACCCCAACTTAAAATCTCTTTCAAACCCACTAATATTTTAAATATTTACTTCTTAAAAGCTCCCAAAAGTGCTTTATATGTGTATATATATACATATACATATATGTAGAGAGAGAGAGAGATAAAGAGAGAGAGAGAGGAGACTATTTTCATAAATTTGTCATAAAACTGCACCTTTGAAAGCTGATAGTACACCTTCCAATTCTGGTATTTTGGACTTTATAGGAATTAATGTATGTGTACCTTTCATTATCACATACACTTCTATTAAATCCCTTCTCCTCATCTGTAGTTATGGTGTGTCCCATTCCCAGCATCTGATGATCCAGATTAAAAAGCTATCATGCTCTGGAGTAATCAATAGACGGGGATAGGTGGTCCATTGACAATGCTTGGGTTTGCTCTGAAGAAAGCATGTGCAGGGTGGGGCATTAAAAGAGGCAATATACAAACTGAGAGTATTGGATGGGAGGGGGGTGGGGGTTGGGTGAGCCTGATGGTGGGTATTAAGGAGGGCACAGATTGCATGGAGCACTGGGTGTGGTGCATAAACAATGAATTTTGGGACACTGAAGAAATAAAATCAAAAAAAGGAAAGAAGTGTAAAGTGGTAGAAAATTCTCTTTGGTGTGTATCACATGAATGATTGTAAAGTAATTAATAAATATTTAAGTTGGTAGGGAAAAAAGAGGCAATACATTGGACAAATGATGGTGTAGGTAGAAATCTCCAGTCTGGCTGTAAGGTATATTTATGTAATTCACACTAACTGATGTTATCAGATCAAGATCTGCAATTTACTTTCTGGATATCTGTAGATAAGTTGCTTAAACTTTCTGTAAGCCTTGGTTTCCACATGTACATAATGAAAACTGTATTCGAATCAATTTCATCGGTTGTTGTGGTGGACATGTGCAACAGCATGCAGAGCTTGTTGAGTATGTCCTCTCCTCTCATCTAGTTCACCACCACTGATGTTCTTTGAGCTCCCTGAATGTACCTGAGTCATCCTTCACCCTGAGACAAGGCACAAACTATTCTTCTAAGCCTCATGTTCCTCACTGATCAATTTCTGCTCATCCGTGGTGGTGGAGCCCAGGCAGCAGTTCTCCAGCAAAATCTTCCCTGATTGTGCAGACTCTTTTCCAGATTTCCCTCTACCTGGCCTTTCCTTCTCACACTTTGTCTTTTTACAATATTCACATGGTGATTTGATTAATTTCTTCCAAGACCGTAAGTTCAATGAGGGATCTTTTCTGTTTTGTGCATCATTTTATCTCCAACATCTATCCCAGAGGCTGACATTCCATCAATATTTGTTGACTGAATGGTTGATGGATATTATCATTATTTCTTTGCAGTGGTGATTGGGTGGTAGGTCCTTTTTAAAGAACCTATTCAACTGAAGTAAGATCTGACATCCACCATTTGGGGCCCCGCCAGCAGCCAACCCTTCTGCTCTGAAAACTTCTTTCAGCATAAAGCTGATGGTCTATACACTTGGGTTTTCTTTTTTGATTCATCTATTTAAACTCCTCATTATTATCTGGCTCAATATTATTTTGTCATGCTGTATAGAACCCATAGGATTCATTCCATAACAAATTTCTATTCCTCCTAAAGTATACATGGTAGACAGCATTGAAATATTTGTTGGTTTTCCAGCTTCATCACTGACATCCCTGTTTATTATTTAGTACTGAAATTCATTCTCTAAGCTTTCATGAGCACATACTGCAAGCTCTTTTGATAACTGCCTTCTTAGGAATCAACCATTTCTTCTTCAGAATTTGCTTTCTATGGGTCAATTTAACCTTACAATTTTTCAAAGTTCTACAATAGTTGCAAAAATATTTATTTTTATTTTCTGAACGTGTTGTCTCAGTGTGAAAATCCACTGAATCCATTGTTAATTCAGGGGAGCTGTTATGGGGCTGCTGAGAGACCTGAACAGCCATTTACTCTTTAACTGCCTCCATTCTGGAATGGTTCATGCAGGTTTCAGGAGTTGTTTTAACCTCCAAGTTGCAAGGTGCACACCAAAAGAAGTTCAGTCAGAAAATCTCTCAGAATTAAATTTTTAGCGAGGAGAAAAATATTCCACCCTGAGGTAGGAGTTGGTGGATGATTTGGGTTCATCTCTCTTTCAAAAGGTTGTATTTCAGGGTGGGGTTTAAGGTTACCTTTATCATGATGACATATTCTCATCTGCGTGTCTTACAGAAAGATCTGTAAATAAGCTTCTATCTTTTCAAAACTTTTATGGGTTGCACTCTGAGGCATGATAAAATCATCAATTAACCCTGATAAATCTTCAGCCTTACTTTTATGTAAGCCAGTTAAGAGGGTTAAAGGATAATGGCACTCTATGCTTTTATTCCTTTCAAAAAACTAGTACAATCTTAGGACTATTTTTTTAATAATATAAGATTATGGTTATATGAAGTAAAAATAAGATTATCTTAGTTCGGATATAAAAAGGAAAAAAGAAAACTGAAAAGGCATATAATTTCAATCATAAATATAATGTTCCTGAATGAGATGAGCCATTGCTTTTCTTGGATCTTTGAGAGAAGAGAAGGTATCAGATTTCCTTGTGGAAGCACCTGCCTTCCGTGCTTAGCATTTATTAAAACTACTGACCACTTTCCCTGTGGCTTTGCAGGACTGATTTAGCAATTTGCTTAAGTATTACATCCAGCATGTCATATAAACTGTGAAAAATACATTCGTTTCCATCTTCAGAGAACATTTCAAACATTGAATTATGCATTTAAAGACCAAATAAACAGAGTTATTGAGTAGCCAGGACGTCTAATCACTCCAGACATGCCATTTTTTTCCCCAGACCAGATCTGCCTGCAGAGAGGCTCTTTACTCAGTGGGATTTCTACCAGCTGCCTATGTGCTCTGTTAGAGCAAATGCATTCATTAAACAGGAAAGCAAGGTACCGAGGATTGAAAAATAGCTGAAAATAATGTTTAAGTACAAGAATTAGAAACTTTGAATTGTGTCTGGGATCACCCTTCTGTGCATCCAAACCAGAAGAGATTATGGAAACAGAGTGAAAAGGCAGGAAGCAGAATTTGGGGTCAGATAAGGAACACCAGCCCTATGTGTGGCAAGAAGCTGCAATTAGTCAACTCAGAGGCTAAATCATCAGACCTGTGGGCCCTGAAACCTAGACACCTTGACAGTGACAAAACTCTGGCCTCTTGCAGGACACTTCTTATACAATTTTTGCTGAGGCCTCATGTTTGGGGCAATAGATTGGGCTGAAAAGTTGAAGAGTTGGGGTGGCAGAGTGTCCAGAAACAAGGGAAAATCCTAAAAGTCATGGATTACAATGTCATCTTCATAACTAGTAACCCTGATAATTCTAAGTAATTTGTTAAGAGGATACATCAGCACTTCCCATACTTCAACAATGATTACCCCTTCTACAAGCAAGGAGATTGAGACCTAAAGAATTTAAATACTTTGCATAAACATGCAGATTTCATATTCAGCTCCTGCTTCGAAGCCCATACTTTCTGTTTCTCTTAGTGAACATGTGGTTGCAGCACAATACCTCCAGCTGATGTATTTACAAGCAAAAGCCATGAATGACTTATTTAACTCAAATAAAATCTAGATATAGTGTCAAGTACTGTATTAGTTATCCTTTTGCTATTGCTGCATAATGTACTGCCACGAATGTAGCAGCTTAAAATGACACTGGCTTATCTCACAGTATCTGTGGGTCAGAAGTCCAGACACAGGAGTCAAGGCCCAGCCTCACTGGCTCCTCTGCTCTGGGTTCAAGGTCTTGGGCAGGGATGAAGTCTCATCTGAAGCCTCGACTGTGGAAGGATCCATTTGTGAGTTTGTGTAGTTGTTAGCAGAACTCAGGTTCTGAGGGTTGTTGGACTAACGACTGTTGGCTGGAGGCCTTGCTCAGTTCCTGACTATGTGGACCTCTCCAGTGTCTCTGTTTGCCTCACCAAAGCCAGCAAATGAGAGAGTCAGTCAGTAGGGGTGAAATCTCTGCATTATGAGGCCTTAATATGGAAGGGATATCCCTTCAATTTTGCTGGGCCAGCCCACACTGGGGAGGAGGGAAGTACACATGAGCATGAAGGTGGGGATCCCTGGGGGATATCTGAACATCTGCCCTCAATACGTATGGATATTAAAATGCCTTTTTATAAGAAATGATAGGGTGTGATCTCACAATTTAGTTTAATGCTAACATAAAGAAGTAACTTAATGAATTAATTCAAGAACAATTATAGAAGTCAGATTGCTTGTGTGGAAAGTCCTTGTTGCCTTCATCCTAGTTTACATGTGTCACACAATCATGTACCCCAAGTCACATTCCATTAGAACTGATTGGTAATTATTACAGGAAAAAAAAAAAGGAAGCTCAACATTGTCTTTTAAAGTGACAATTCTTTCAGTTGGGTGAGGATAATTTAAATGTGGTCTGTTTATTTTAGAGATGCATAATATTTTTCCTTTGACATGGAAATGAGCAGCTCTAGAGAAAAGCCTGTCATACAAAACCCAGTTGACAAAATAATAATTTGCTTTAATTTATCTCCAGTATTTGTTGTGATAAATATATTTCAGATTTTATTTTAAAGAGACAGCATAGTCATCAGTGGACTGCTGGACAAGAAAATGAAATCCTTTTAGCATCCTAGAGTGGATGCTAGGTTCCCTGGGTTCACCATGTTGACCAAATCAGAATATACACATAATCAAGTCATCATTTATTCTGGCACATTCTTGAACCCATCTCATGGGGTTGCACTAATCTGGTATCTAAATAATTTCATAGGGGAAGGAGGGTCTATGTGGGGTCTTACCTAAACTTGCCTAGTCAGTTACTTTTGGGCACAGTGATGTATCAAGTGATGTACATCACTTGATGCATCAAGTGATGTATCTGTTTTATAAGCTGTTACAAAAGATTGTAAGAGACCTTTAAAGATAAAAAGTACGATTGATTTTGTTAAGGCAAGTTAATAAAAGCAAATTTAAGTGTGTGTTATTTATTTTTTTTACTAAAGTTCGAAGGACAATTTAGGAAAGAGATAAAACACATTTTAGAAAAATACAAGAGCACTATAGTGAAATTTGATCAACCATATCATTTGCTGCCCATCTGGAGACAATTTTGAATATGAAAAAGGATGCTTGAAATATGTACTTAGAAAATGTATGTATTGATCAACAGATCATTTTATTATATTGATTGACTTAGAAAAGGGTTATATACAAAAATCATTTTTAATGAAACTTCTTCCAAAAATAAAAAAGAGCAGAATCCATGCATATTAAAATAAAACACTCCTTAATAACCTCATATGAATTATTTGAACATTAAATAGTAACACGAAAAGAATAATCATTCTTAATACATTCTCACATACTTTTAATTGATGTCTTGGCTACATCTCTCCCAAACACTGTACCTCTGGTGTTTTCCTGCAGGATGCTTTTTAAATATGGTCTTAATTTTTTTTAAATGTAATTGTCTGAAATCTTCATTAAGAATGCATTTTACATTGTTTTGTTTTATGTTCACAACGTCTGAAAATAACATGTCCAATTAACTGATCATACTATACTATTTTTAATTTAGGGAAAAAATGTCTGAGAAATTCAGAGACAATTTTGCTAAGTGGAGTGTACTCTCAATATAACTTCGTTTATATTTAAATGGATAAATATTTGAATGTAAACAACATCATGTTTTTTGCTTCAAGTCATACCACCTTTGTTTGAAAATATTTTTTGTGACAAAACTGAGCAATGTGTATTTATTATTATTATTTTAAATATTTCATGGATTTGGGGTGCTTCAAAACTGTCGGCTTTCCAAAAGCCACGGAATTCTGGTACAGAGTATAAATTCCTCTAGTTAAAAGTAGGAGTTCCTTCAAAAGATTCTTTCTATGAACTGACATATTCTAAGGCTCTATGGTGGAACATCAAAATTAAATCCTGAATGACATTTGAACTCTTATCACATCATTTTGTTCAAATTAATCAGTGTTATTACAAGTCTCCAGATGCCTTTGATGCTTGAAATTTGAGAACCACTGCCAAAGAGCATAGTTGAAGGCCATCTTCTCCCTGTTGATATTTATTCTGTGAATGCAAATTTTCCTTAAGGTTTACCTAAAGTAAGCCTGCTTACATAAAAAAAAATCAGCAAGTAAATTATTTACTATTGAAAAAAACTCAGCTGCTCTATGGAATAATCCATGCCTCAGTTTGCATAACTAATTGATAATAGGCCAAATTCATATATGTTAATATGCCTAATTATGTTTGAAAAGCTAGAAAATTAGATGATTTGTGAACCATTTATTAAGAATTACATGCATGAGGGGCTCCTGGGTGGCTCAGAGGGTTAAGCCTCTACCTTCGGCTCGGGTCATGATCCAAGGTCCTGGGATCGAGCCCCACATCGGGCTCTCTGCTCAGCAGGGAGCCTGCTTCCCCCTCTCTCTCTGCCTGCCTCTCTGCCTACTTGTGATCTCTGTCTGTCAAATAAATAAATAAAATCTTTAAAAAAAAAAAAAAGAATTACATGCATGAGACATAGTGCACAATTCTGAGGTAGAGGTATAAATATGATATTAAGTAAATGTCATGCAAACAACAAAATTTTAAGTAGTCTCTTTTTTATTAGACATTATGGTTCTGTAAAATTGTTTAAATGAAACATCATGGTCTTTTAAAAGAAGCATCATTACACATTGAGTTTAGTTAACATCATTTTATACAAATAACTTAATTTTGCAACAGTAGGTTACACAGAAGGATATAATTATTGCATACCTTCTTGTTTTTTCCTGCTTTCAATGGATTGTTTTTGTTTGGTCTTTCTCTCGGCATGTTTATAAAGGAAGAATCTAAGCCATTTTAATAGAAATCAAAGCTGAGATTTGGGGCATCCTTTCCTCTTGATAATATGTCTCTGGATTTCCTCATTGCTTTAAACCCTGAGAGTGTTGGTTGGGTCTGAAGAAGGTCTGAACTCTTCCAGGGAGTGGAAAGCCAGGGAATTTGAATTCATCAGTGATCTGCAGGCAAGAGACTCAGGGCGGGTGTATCATGGTGGTGATGTGGCCAGAGCACGGAGTTTTGAGGGGCCCTGGGACAGAGCAGACAGGAGAGGGGGACCTTTTCTTTCAACTAAACTCATTTCTTCTCTCCGGCATTGTGTGTGTGTGTGTGTGTGTGTGTGTGCGTGCACGTGCATCTTGTTTTCTTTTAATTTTGAGGTTTTTGTTTTCTTTTAATTTTGGAAGTACAGTACAGGTTAGATGAGTTGTGAATGTTGAACATCTCACTGTATTATGGGTGTTTTATTGTGTACCTCATGGAGACACACACACACATGCACCTGTACGCACACACAAACACATGTGTACATACTCAGGCACATTCAAACACACGTACATTGGTCTCTTTTGTATGTGTGTATCTCCATACAAAAGAGCACTGATATATATATATATAGATATGTATCTAATATATATATTAGATACATATTATATATATCCATGTAATATATAATTATATATATCCATGTAATATATAATTATATATACCTATGTTTCTGTGAAAGGTTGAATAACATTTCTTTCCTCAGAATAAGACATAATATGTATCTATGGTAGATATATTTTCTGAATAGCTTTCCACTTCCATTTTTTTCCCAACAAAACAAATAGTAAGAGAGCTGATTCTGAATGTTTTATTGTGGCTCCCTATGTCTAGGCACTGAGCTGAGTCTTCTACAGTAATGCCAGGCATGCAACACATAGCTGGATTGGTTTTATGGGGGTTTTGGTTGCCAGCTCTATTTCCTGTAACCTACAACCATGCTTCTCATTATGGTAGATGTTTCCCAGTGCCACCAAGACATTCTGCTCTAAAATGGAAATTTTTTACCACTCCCTGAGTTCAGCCTTCTTCACTTATAGAAATGCTTAGGGCCAAAAGTAAGGAAATCAATTTTCCAAATGGTCAAAATTCAAAGAGAATGATTTTGTTTTGTTGGGTCCATGGTCAAAGGAACGAGACTGATACAAAGTGAAGGTCAGGCAAAGCTTTATTTTGCGCCAAGCATTGAGAATCAAACTGACCGGCCAGGGCTGTCTCTTACAAAGAGGTGACCCCTCCCTGCCTTACAGACTAGCTTTTATAGAGCAAAGACCATGTGGTTGGGCCTGGCCACACACAGGTGGCCAATGAGATTGTAACACACAGAGAAAGCTGCACAGTCACGCTAGGTCACACACGGGTGGCCAGTTGAATTACAATTCACCCCATAGTAGCTATTTGAACTAGCCCGTCACCTTGGTCAGAATTGGTGCCCAAAAGACAGGGCCCACACTCCTTGGTAGCTAGGGAGACAGTATGCATGCCCCACCGATTGGATGTCTCCACCTGGCCCGACTCATCCCTGCATCCGGGCTCTGTTATCTCCACCTGACCTGACCCACCCTTGTATTTGGGCTCTGTTATCAGGGGCTGGGCGACCATATTTAGTACATAAACAACACAATGGCTGTTTAATCCGAGAGATGGAATCGCTCTGGCTAAATAGGCCCTTACAGTTTCTCTTATCTTCTCAAGTTGGAAGAATGTATTGCTTATGTTTTCTTAACCATCAATTCATTCTCTTATTCATATAACAAATATATGCTAAGTATTAATTACATGCTGAACATTGTATTTTGTGTTGAAAAAATGTCAGTCATCAAGACACTTATGAGTATCAGATTACTTAATATTAATAGGTCAAGTCTGCTTATTATAAATTACATGTGGATATAATTTGAACTGGGGTAGCAATAAGTAAAGAAAAATAAATGAATTTCCAAACTAGCAAAACCTCCTAAATATGTGGAATATTTATTCCACAAAGGAAGAATTACCCCAAGAGCCCCAATTTAAACTGCTTCCACTCAGTTTTGAGAAGCATCCATGAGAAAGTATATACATTCTTAAATATTAATATTCATACTGCCCATTTATTCCATATTGTTTCATATTTTTTGGATATCTGTTTATGAATGAATTTGTTACAACTGCCAACATTTAAGATCACATGCCTCTTTTTTGGTTTGAGGGTAGAATCTCCCTCTTCTGATTCTGTTGGATAAAACTGGGAAAAATCTGACTCTTAACAATGTTATGCTTTTATGTTTATTGCTTTGGATAGCCAAAATAATAGGGAAATATGAAGAAAATATAACCATTTTGCAAGGAGAAGCATTCCACACTTCTTTCAAAATGATTTTCAAAGGTGGGAATTATAACCTTTACCATGAAGTTCAGAGAAAAAATATCAAATTCCTTTTTGAAAAGGACAACCAGGGTGAAAAATGAATTGCCCATTATTTTTCTGCTTCTGGAACATTGTCAGGCTGGTGGAGGGACAATGAATAAATATCAGCCATGTTCATCTACATCAGGATCAATTATGTAACAACATATTAGCCACCCCAATTTTAACCACTCTTCAGGATGGCCATCATTTATATCATAAGCCTTATAGGCCGAATGGATTATTCTTAGGATGTGGGAATTTTCTATGTATAGGATGACAGATTAATATTAAAAATCAAAGTAAGTTTTTGATTCCCCTCCTCTCAATGACCACTAATTAAATAGACAAGAGCCAGGGATTTGGTCCTTATGGCTTCAAATTGGAAACAGTAATAGGTTATTCTACTTGACAAATATAGAGCAAAGGGATGAACCCAAGGTCGTGTCTTTGGGGAGCTCTAAAAATCAAAGTGTTGGAAGCCAAATGTTAATATCAAGTATTGTTTGAATACAAACAGAGACTCTGGCAGACTGGGGAACAGCTCACACACCAAATGAGAATGGAATCCTGGGAGGATTGCCTCCCATGACACAGGAGTGCCTGGGCATCGTTTCTGTCGGCTGACACAAACATGCAATTAATAGTAGACCTGTCAGTCTACGGAGGAAGTGCCAGGCGGGTGCAGCGAGTTTGCAAAGCACTCCCAAGGTTTCATCCGATTCCTTGACATTCCATGTCAGGAACACACAGATGGGTTGACTCCTGGAGCATCTCTAAGCGATTCTTCCCTCTCTTGGCATCTTTAGGGCGAGCGAGGAGAAGGGAAACTAAGGGACAAGAAGAAGGCCATCATCTACAGGCACTGCTTGGGGTTAGAGAAGTAGGCAATTGTGGATGGACTTTGGAATGGCAGACCAGGACTGGCCTTTGTGGTGGTGAAGTAGTTTCTCTACTGGAATGGCTAGCTAGCGTAGTGCTTAGAGACCCTCAACCCATGTTTGTGGTGCTGTGGGCAATGTAAAACAGATCCTTAACTTGCAGTCACAGGTTCCCTTGCACAAGGGGTAGAGCTCTCTCCTCCAAATATTTTCCCAGAACCACCTTGCTTCCTCTAGCCTCTGCCATTATCTTAACTGATCTTCTATATATTTGTATGAACACACACACATGCGGTCTGATTAATATCGATCAAACAATATTTATAATTCTTTATAATCTCTCTCAGACCACACACACACACACACACACACAAACACACACACACAGGGAAGTCTGAAGTGAGGGTGTGAGCAGGGCGAAGCCTGAGAAACCTAAGCCCAGGACTGTGCGGGACTTGCACTAACTATGCTCCTTTTTCTGATGCGATGCCGCTTAAATGAGCAAAGGTGGCACTGGAGCATTTTATTTCAGCTCTTTCATTTGGTGCTAGTGATGGGGCTTTTCATGAGACTTTCTGTGAGTGCCCTATGTCATTATTCCTGGCCTCACCTGAGAGGCTTGTCTCCTTGATACCTTGCAGTGTCATCCTTGCTGTAATGATCACTTTCTGTCATTGCACTCCTGACAATCAGTCATAGCAGCTCAGCTTCCTTGAGTGCTTTCAGCTTTGGAATAGAATATCGAGGAAGTGGAGATGCAACGGGGGTGGGAGTTAAGGTGGTAGGAAAAGTAAAAATGAAAGAAGATGGGATCGGGAGGGGGAAAAGTCAAAAGAGACTCTTAATGTCATAAAACAAACTGAGGGGGGTGGGGGGAAAAGGGGTTGGGTGAGGGTGGTGGGGTTACATCATATGTTTAAATAAAGCTTAAATAAAGTTAAAAAAAAAAAAGAATATCGAGATGGCTTCCTGATTGAAAAGAGCCGTGTACATGTTCTTCTTGCTATCACAGCTGTGTCTCCTGGAGCACTGGTATTGGGAAGCTTCCCTGAATGCTCTGTCTTGCATGCCTCCAAAACTAAACATGGAAGGGGCCACAAGAGTTCTTCTGATAACAGGGTATTTCCATTATGGGTCCAATTGTGCCACCCTCCCCATTTGTATGTTAAAGTGTTCTGCAGACAGAATTGTTTCCCCCCAAATCCATATGTTGAAATGTGGCTGTATTTGTAGAGACTCTGAGGAGGTGACAAAGCCTAAGTGAAGTCATAAAGACAGACCGCTAGTCTAAAAGGGCTGGTGTCCTTATAAGAAGAGGAAGAGACACTAGTTCTTTCTCTCTATATACCTCATGTGGCCAAACAGGGAGACAGCCTTCTGCAACCCAAGGACAGATGCCTCACCAGATACCAGACCTGCTGGCACCTTGATCGTGGACTTCCAGTCTTGAGAACTGTGAGAAAATAAATTTCTGTTGTTTAAGCCACTCAGTGTAAGGTATTCTGTTATGGCATCTGAGTTTACAAAGACAATCTTAATCCCAGACTTTGGAATGTGACTATATTTGGAGATAGGGTCTGTAAAGGTGAAGTAGTTAAAATGAGGTCATTAGAGTGCACCCCAACCCAGTATGACTGGCATCCTTATAATAAGAAGAAATTTGGAAACAGACACAGAGGAGAGACCACGTGAAGACCAGGGAGAAGGTGACCCTGTATACACCTTAAAGAGAGGCTTAGGAAGGAACAAAACGTGCCGACACCTTGATCTCTGATTTCTAGGTCTCAGAGCTGTGAGACAATAAGTTTGTTTTTTAAGCCCCCCGTCTCTAGTATTTTGTTATAACAGCCCTAGCAAATTATTAGAGTATCAGAGAAAATTACACATTTTTTGTCTAGCAGAAGCAGCAATAACATAAAGAGGTAAACTGCAGAAAGACATGCCCATGAGTTCATGGTGATGATCTCAAAGGCTTAGCCCCGTAGTCCTTAGAATGCAAAAGGAACCAAGAGGTGGTTCTGTTTGTCTGCCCCTCCAGCAAACTCTAAATAGTTACTGGGAGGTCTACCCTGACCCTCAGTCAAAGGCCTTCATTGAGGCTGTTACAAACCTTGGTGCTGGGGATATCTTGACTTTCCCTAGGGTCACCCCTTGGCTGACCAAGTGAGTATGGTCATCAGTGAACTCAACAACCACCACCATAGGTAAAAATGCCAGCAGTGGAATCAACTCAGTTGGCGCAGTCAATAAGATTATCTCAGTTTTTGAAAATGACATTTCAGCTACTTGCTGCCATGAACACAAAGGCAACCAAGCAGACTAACCCGTTTTCCTTGTCTTATAAAAGCCGGTCTTCTCTAAAACATTAACAGTCTCATTGCTGGTATAGCTCCTCGATGGCCTGTTCATTTCTTTAGGGCAGAGAGAAGCTATGCCTTCTATTTTTGTGTCTCTCTTAGCACCTAACACAAAATGGGAACTCAAAAATATGGTGTTCAGATTAATGAAGCAGGACATTATTGTTCTCCCCATTAGTGTGCCCCACTTGTCTCATCCCTGCCACTTTGCTGGCCATAGGCAAATGGATGGAGATGTTGGTAGAGTGTGTTTAACTCTCTCTCCTCCTTCCCTAACTCTGGCTTTGTTTCTGCTGCCCTTGTCCCTTCCTTACCTCCGCTCAGCTGCTGATGTCCACCGAGCATGGCCCACACATTTCTGGAAGATGCCCTTGGCTCACAGTTAACACGTTGTCACTGTTGTCGTTGTCGTTATCTTTGTTCTTTTCCTGTGAAAGTCTCATTGATCTTATTTGCATGGAAAAAAGTCTCTAATGACAGAATCTGCCCTGAAGTTTCAATAATGTTAAGAATAGATACTATCTCTGAAGGCACATTTTTACTTCAAAAATAGATGCTTGGGATGCCTGGGTGGGTCAGTCGGTTAAGCCTCTGACTTCAGCTCAGGTCATGATTTCAGGGTCCTGGGATCGAGTCCTACATTGCTCCTTGCTCGGCAGAGAGCCTGCTTCTCTCTCCACCTCTGCCTGCCTCTCTGCCTGCTTGTGTGCTTGCTCACTCTCTCTCTCTCTCTCTGATAAATAAATAAATAAAATATTTTTAAAAATAGATGCTTAAGGAAGCATTTTCATAATGATATTAGTGTCTGCAGTCGCCAAACTTACCATGGTCATCAGAAAGTTCTGTGTGTACATGGGCCTCAAATGATGCCAGTTTATTCCTTTTTCTTAGCTTAAATATTCATGGCTCCTCCTTGGGGCTCTTGGGAGGCTCATTCGAAGAAGCATCCAACTCTTGATTCAGCTCAGGTCATAATCTCAGGGTCGTGATATTGAGCCCTATGTTAACTTCCTCACTCTGTGGGGAGTCTGCTTGAGATTCTCTCTCTCCCTCTTTCTCTGCCCCTCCCTCTGCTCATTCACTTTCAAAATAAATAAATAAAATGAATCTTTAATAGCTCCACCTTGGGGCACCTGGGTGGCTCCATCAGTTAAGTGGCTGCCTTCTGCTCAGGTCATGATCCCAGGGTCGTGAGATCGAGCCTTGCATCGGGCTCCTTGCTCAGTGGGGAGCTTGCTTTTCCCTCTGCCTGCCATTCTGCCTATTTGCATACTCTCCCCTGTCAAGTAAATAAAATCTTAAAAAAAAAAAAAAAGCTCCTCTTTCACTCTCAAATGCTCCATTTTGAATGATGTATTACGTGGTCATACCATGGAGTTCACACATTTACGAGGACAGTTTTGACTCCCAAAAACCTTTGTTTTAAGGTCTCATTTATGCCAAGATCTCCAATAGATTAGTTATATATTACCAGAGTCAGTCTGAAGGCTGTAGAATTATTTCCCAGTGTAATTTTAATAAGTTACCGAACTAGAGACATCTAGTAAAATGGAGACTACCATTTTTAATTGGTACCTTCATGTGAACATCCACTAAACTAGTAACTTAAGTGCACTGCTTATAGGGACAGGAGTAACACAAGCTGGTCAAGTACTTAGTACAAATCTGAAAACAATCTTTGTTGGGACTTTATTTGTACGTTACATTATCCCGTAGTTTCCTCTGGCCCCTGCTTCTTAGTCACTTTGGTATGACTAAGCTGTCAACCTGGATATTTATTATGTGGCATTTTGCTTTTTATTGTTTTAGTAAAAAATCTTGGAAAGTATTTCCTTTTCATTTCTTTGTCATACTCCTGTATGTGATACCCCAAATTCTAGATGGAGATATATTTTGCATACCAGTTTTTTTTTTTTCCTTTCTATCAGTTTTGACTTAAAATGCACAAAGTTATGTTCAGGTAAGATTTTACACTGAAAGAAAAAGCAAAACAAAACAAAGATACTTCAAGTCACTTTGGCTGAATCCATTGTTGACTTCTCTGAGATGACTGTCAGAGGATTGTTTTCTTATATTGTGGTTTATTTAATCACCAGTAACTTCTGCTGCTTGCCATAAACATAATCCCTATGTTGTTGTTGTTGTTGTTTTAGATATTTTATTGTAATTATCTTTGTTTTTTCTCTCTCAATGGAGATGGAAGCCATGGCCTATGGATCCATGGAGTTATTGAGAATTCCCCTGCAAGAGGAAAGGCACTCCTAATGAGTATAGACATTGGCCTTTGGTCACCTGGAAAGGTAACATTCTAGCCTCATGGAAAAGACCTTTACCATGTTACTGCTCATACTGAGTAGTGATAAGTTTGAAAAATGTTTAAAATTTGGGCGAATTGCCATGAAGCCAAATGACTAACTCAGTGACTTGCAATAGTAAGAGGTTGACCTCCTCTATTTCTTTCCCTCTTCCTCCTCCTCTTCTTTTTCCTCCTCCTTCTTAACAGAATTCTCACACTGAAAAACCATTCTGAATTTCCAGAACTTGAATAAGATATAAATCAAAGTTAAGGGATCGTCATCTTTCCCATATAACTTTTTTTGATAAGTAAAATGTCAGAGCAAACCTTCAATGTCTTCAATGAATTACTAAGTTAACACAGATAACAAGATCTCACAATGTGCCTTCTTCCTCCTCCCTGCTCCTCTCCGTCTCTTCCTTCCTTTCCTCTGCTGGACTGTTAACCTTCTGCCACACACTGACATTCTTTTAGCTCATGACATGAGTCATAATTTGTCCTCTCCACCCAAACTGCCCCTGGGGTGTGACTCCTCCATGGAATGCTCATCTGTCCACTCTGACTAGATCCTTCTTGAAATCTTGATGAAACAGGATATTAAATGGAACTATTTCACCCAGATTCTGCCAAGGCCCAAAACAATAGATGTCACCTTCCAGAATGATCCCATAGATACATACATAGGAAGGTAGGAAAACACTGATGTGTGCTTTACTCCCTAGAAAATCTGAGCCATGAGAGCATGGCCAGCCACTACTAGAAACAGGGGCATGAAAAATTTCTGCATGAAGGGGCTGTCTCTGTCTGATATTGGTCTTGTCAACTATCAGAATTTGACAGGAAAAAAAAAGACGCATGAGTCTTTAGCTTGCAGCTTGTACAGGAGACAAAAAGCAAGGGATTGCTTTAGATCCTATCAGATAGAGCAGCTGAAGGCACAAAGGGCATAGTGCAAAGAAATGAGAGGTGCTGCCCTGTGCCTGCCAACAGGGAGCAACCACAGCAGACCAGCTAGACCAGTGATGCACTAGCCTCGGTGCAGGGCCTTCCTGGGGTGGACCTCCAGGCACTGGAAGAGGAGGAGTCTGGAAGATTCCACAAAAGCACCCCATGAAACAAGGGTTCACCTTCCATCAGGCTGCAGCTGAAGACTGTTGATGCCAGGCGTTAAGCAAGAAGAGAGGACAGGAAGCAGGAAAGAGAGAAGCCAGTGATAAGAGGCAGGGAAGAAATCAGAATTTCAAATAAAGTGTGGGATTTTTTATTATTACACTGGGCTGGGTACTTGAATTCCTGCTCTGAGACCATGACTTGACTTAAAGTGTCTAGGGCACTGTTTCATCATCTGGGAATGAAGAGATGCTTCTAGGAACCCATCCTGGGTTCCATCGACAGAGGTGAGAAGAAACTACCACATAGATTTAAATCGATGCTTAAGAGAAGGAAAACGTTGCTTTAGTATGATACCCCCAAATATCTTACCTGTTCAGGTAGTGCTTAGATCAGTTTTGATGTTCTTTCCTCCACATTTTGTCCCAGAGCCAAGTATTGTGCCAGGCATATATTAGACGATTAACATTTTTCTGAAGAGGTATTGTTGTAGGGAGCAATCACTACCTTTACTTCCATTCTTAAAAGAGTCTTGTCCGGGGTGCCTGGGTGGCTCAGTGGGTTAAGCCTCTGCCTTCAGCTCAGGTCATGATCTCAGGGTCCTGGGATCGAGCCCCGCTTCGGGCTCTCTGCTCAGCAGGGAGTCTGCTTCCCCTTCTCTCTCTCTCTCTGCCTGCTTGTGATCTCCGTCTGTCAAATAAATAAATAATATCTTTTAAAAAAGAGTCTTTTTCAAATCTGACCATTGAGTTAATTTCTCTGTGCTTTCTCTCTCTCTCATCAATAAAATGACAGCACAGTCCGGCTTTGGTCTCAGATAGTTAATCATGTCCACAAATCAGCCTTTTCTCAAGTTAATTCTAGTAGCACCAGTTTTTCAATAGTTTTGCTAATTTGTTTCTGTTCTGGTGTTTTACTTTTTTGGTTTTTTTGTGGGTTTTTTTTTTTTTTTTGCATCTTGGTTATGCTTCAAGATGCTTAACTGATCTAGGATTTAAAGATCATAAGACTCTAATGTCAAATTAAGTTTCTGATTAAAAGCACATAGTGAACCATCCACTAATTTCACCTAGAAGTTGTAAGATAAGTAGAGATATAATTAGAAAAAAATGCAAACCTACGAGTCTCATTTTCATGTTTCAACATCTGACAAGTCACTTTGAGAGACAAAATTAATGAATAATTAGACCATTAAGTCCAACTTCTTTTCTTTAGGTTTTAGCTCCAACTGTCACATCAAATTACATATGAATTGTATAAATTCTGACCCTTGAAATAATTTACTCGTTCAATAAGTGTAAATGGAACAGAGCTGAGTGCCAGGCACTGTTCTCAGCAGCTGCAAATGTCAGATGACCAATGAACACCATAGACAAGCTCTTGCCATCAGGAACTTCCATCTTGGGGTGTGGATGGGAGGAGGCACACCACACATCATGAAATCATAAAGAGCTATATCAATTAGATACTGAGTGTGTTCATTTTCTAGTGCTATCACAAGAAGTTACCACAGTCTGGGTGTCTCAAACAGCAGAAATTTATTCTCAGTCCTGACAGCTAAAGTCTGAAATCAAGGTGGCGGCAGGATTGGTTCTGTCCTTTGCCATGAGGGAGAATCTGTCCCAGGCATATCTCCCAGGCTTATACATGGCGATCTGCTCCCTACTTTTTTTTTTTTTAAGATTTTATTTATTTATTTGACAGACAGAGATCACAAGTAGGCAGAGAGGCAGCAGAGAGAGAGAGAGGAGGAAGCAGGCTCCTGGCTGAGCAGAGAGCCTGACGCGGGGCTTGATCCCAGGACCCTGGGATCATGACCTGAGCCGAAGGCAGAGGCTTTAACCCACTGAGCCACCCAGGCGCCCCTGCTCCCTACTTCTTTACATCATCTTCCTTCTATGCATGTGTCCAAACTTCCCCTTTTTGACAAATAAGGACACCAACCATATTGTGTTAGGACCCACCCTAATGCCTCCTTTGAATTCGATTATCTCCATAAATACTATCTCTAAATTAGGTCACATTCTGAAGTCCGGAGATTAGGACTCCACCATTTTCTTTCTTTCTCTCTCTTTCTTTCTTTCTCTCTTTCTTTATTTCTTTTTAAATATTTTATTTATTTATTTGACAGAGAGAGAGATCACAAGTAGGCAGAGAGGCAGAAGCAGGTTCCCTGCCAAGCAGAGAGCCCCATTAGGAACTCAATCCCAGCACCCTGGGATCATGACCTGAGCTGAAGGCAGAGGCTTTAACCCACTGAGCCACCCAGGTGCCCCTCCACCATTTTCTTTCTTGATATGGGGGCACAATTCAACCCGTAACAGTGTGTGAGAAGGTGATTAGTGTTTTGGACAGCTGCCTGGAGTGTGGAGGGGGCCATGTGTGTAGCTGTCCATGGAGGGAACAACCTTGTGACAGGCAAGTTGCAAAGCATTGTCACACCTCCCAGCAGCTTCCCTGTGTCTGAATGTCAAGGGTCAGGGAAAGCCTGAATTGCCACGGATGGGTGGGGGTGGCCCTTTAGGTATGGCAGAGATTCTGCTATAGGACCACCTCCATCTCTGAGGCTAAAGAATCACATTATGCAGACCCATTCCTGTGTCATGAGTGCTGCGATGTTTTAAAGATATTTATGGTTGTAATGAGTTTAAGAAAAATGAACAAGAAATGTTTAATGTGATATAGGGACAGGGTTTATTCCTGCATTTCTTGCTGCACGACAGTTCCGGAGATGTCTTTTCTTTTCTTTTTTTTCTTTTTTAATTTTTATTTATTTATTTGACAGACAGAGACCACAAGTAGACAGAGAGGCAGGCAGAGAGAGGAAGGGAAGCAGGCTCCCTGCTGAGCAGAGAGCCCGATGCGGGGCTCGATCCCAGGACCCTGGAATCATGACCTGAGCCGAAGGCAGAGGCTTTAACCACTGAGCCACCCAGGTGCCCCCGGAGATGTCTTTTCTGATGGACTGGAATGACCTTGCTCTCACTCTCCAGTGGTCTCCCGGATTATAGCAGTTTACAGGTGCCGAGATGCTGTCCCTCTTTCCTTTCCCCACGTTCCGTGTGTACTCTGATGACAGTGCGGAGAAGCAAGCACCATTTCCTCTTAATATAGTTAACTCGATGGAGTGCATTTTATTTAAAAGGAGGTGACTGTGCAACCTGCAGTGTCTCTGTCCAGGGCAAAGAGTTTCTCCTGTAGGAGAATTACATCTGATTTGTTTTGTGTGGCACTGAGGTCTTGTTTATTAGGAGATGTTTACTTTCTCAGGTTATAGGGTCTTTTTTTTTTCACAATTTCTTAAGTATTCAAAAAGAGGTAGTCTTAGGACAGACATGTGGATGAGAATAGAACAGAGTTATGTGTGAACATTGTTTCTTGGTCCTCTGTAGCTTTACAGTTTTCAAAGTGTTTGGGAATAGAAGCTTTAGCATAGAACTTTTAAGAAATAGAGGCATCTAAGCTTTTATATCTTTGTACATTACCGTGTCCAGTGGACACATTCAGGTAATAAAATATACATGACAGTTTTTCGCTCGCTTCAGATCATAGTTGAAAAAAAATCTGTTTTGAGTAGATTTCAGATGGTCTATGTTATGAATGATTAAGCACTGTAAGAGAAATTCTGGGACCATTGCATTCTATCTCTGATACTTTCGTAAGTAGACCGAAGGTTAGCGATGTGTTTATTTCTCAGAGTAGGTGGATGGGAATAGAGGTTGGTGGGGCTACCATACTGGAGGAATTACCAGAAGGAAGAGGACGGAGAGAGGAAGTGTGTGGCGGGAGGTGTTCAATCCTTGCTTTCCAACTGGGTTGCGTTGAAGAGAGCAGAGAGGGAAGGAGAGATGGGCGGGAACTCCCACCTCGGCCCGCAGGCGAGGGGCACCAAGACTTCTGTTTCAATCACGCTGAGAAATGACTTAGCTTAAAAATGCAAATACTTATGAGTCCCAGCCAACTTTATGCAAAATTTGGGCTGCTGCCTAGCCAGTTGTTACCACCACAGACTTGGAAATTTGGCACCTTTCCTCCCTCACACGTTTGGAGTCTACCTCTGTCAGTTTTGGGGCCTCCCATGACACCACGGTTATATAATCTCATCTCAGATCAGAATCGATCTTTGAAATTGCATCACACTGGGTAGGGGGAAGAGGGACTCAACTTCCTGACGCTGAGCACATCCTCTGTACAGCCCCAGAAAACTTCCTTCGAGTCCAGGGGCGTGCTTTCGATTGAACAAGACAGCAGCGCACAGGCGAGCGGCGAACCCCAGTCAGTCGGGGTGGACAGTAGCCCATTAAAGGTGTGAAGATAAGCCATGTCTTGCTCAGGAGACTGGAGCTTTGGGAGGCAGGGAGGAATTTGCTGCTTGCTCGTGCCTGACGGGGGCTGAGCCTGTGAGGGGAAGTCTCAGTCAAATGCTATCCTGCGTGCGGTCACAGAATGAGATGGATCCACTCATGCCAGGAGTAAGACAGATTTCTGAAATGTCTGCATTTCAGAAGTGCACATTTGGATCCGTTCCAGAAAATAACTTAATTTCCATCAGGTTTGTCCAAGTCTTGGCGACATTTTAAATGGCTGAAGTGCCATTTAGAAGAAGCATTTTCTTCTCCCGTCCCAGGGATGTGTCCCTCCGTTGGCGTCGTCCTTAGTGATGCTGTGATGGAGTGTTTTCCTGCGGGGGTGGGGGGCCCGTCTCATACATGGACTGCAGCCTCTCCAGTCGGAGAAAATGTGTCATCCTCTGGTCAGCAGAGCCAGCTACCACATGAAGAGACTATTTGCAGCTCTCTGTTTAACCTGTCACTTCTACTTAAAAGATAACTTTGTTCTTATCCCTTCCCCGGGATATCTGTCACCTTCTATTACTTCCCTTTGACCTCTACGCTCGCTGTGTGGAAGCTAAGTGCTTTCTGCGACACAGGTGACAGCACTTGAGTGGAGCGTCCCAGAAAACTCGAGGGAGAGGTCTGTGAAAAATCTGTGGACCTATTTGCAAGAGTCGTCAGAACATCCTTAGAATATTCAGACTTTGGGGTCATCGAGCCATCTCCCTCACTTTACAAAACTCAGATGATTGTCAAGGATCCTGTTAATTAATGACAATGAAACCAGCTCCAAGACTAAGTGCTAATCTCGAAATCAGGAGGAAATCAGGGATTCAGGAAAGTCTTCCCAGAGCAGGTGACACTTCAGTGGCATTAAAGGGAAGGAACAGTTGTGAGAGTCCTGTGGATGGAATGTGTGTGTCTCCCACATCCAGATGTGGAAACTTAAGCCACTCATGATGCATTAGGAAGGGAGGAGATTCGATCCTGATGGTGGGGCCCCCATAAAAGGGATTGGTGCCCCCCACGAAGGGGACCTCAGGGAGCTCCCTCACCCCTCTGCTATAGGAGGACCACCACGTGAGGTTGTCATCCTCAGTGAGGAAGAGGGCTCTCACGGGACTCCTCCATGCCAGCAACCTGGCTCCAGCATGTGGCCTCCAGGACTGTGAGAAATCATTTCTGTTGCTTAAGCCACCCAGGCTATAGCACTTTGTTACAGAAGCCTGGATGGACTAAGGGAGAGGAAATATGGAAGGGGCTTTCCAAATAGCACAAAGAATTGTGTAAAAAGCCCAGTTGGCAGAAAGCAAATTACTCACAACCGAAGAGAAGATGCCGCTCACATAATTGTATCTCAGAAAGGAACAAATATCTCCTCATTAATCAGGGTATCAGTTTGACCTACAGAAAACCAGTCTAGGAGAATTTGTCTGTAAATGTCGCCTTTAGACACTTTATTTTGCAAAAGTTGTGGACATTGCATTACCTCAGTTCTGAAGAAAGTTTATCTATTTTTGAGCTATATAGACCCGTCAATCTCAATGCCAAGCTCACCAAGCATGTTTTCACTGAGAAGACAGAACGTGCAAAGAAATAACAATCTCTTATTCAATGACGTTTATGAAAAGTGTGATTTGATGTCCTCTAGAGGCGAAAGTTTTTCCCTATTTCAAAATTAAACGATGTAAGTATCTGGCTTTGACTGAATTGAACGTGTCTTCATCCACGGACAGGACCCATGTTCTAATCTGCAGTTTTGAGGTATTATTTTGTCATACCATATCTGGATTGAACTAAGAAAGGTCATTTGGGTTCAACTTAAATATCATATCATTAAAAAGTGAGAACAAAGTTTTAAAATGCATGATGAAATAGCATTTTCTATCAATGGAACTAGTATGGGGAAATATGGAATTTGCTCCTTTAACACTGTTTTCCAAGAATTGGCATACACAGATTGCAAACTATTGAACAAAACAAAATCTTGTCCCCCAAGTAGCGTGGAAACCTGTTATTTTAAGATCCAGTCAGTGCCATTAATTTCCAAGAACTTAAAAACATTGGCTTTGCCTCTCCTCATCATCAGCATGTTTTCAGGTAAATAAAGGATCTCTTTATATAGAAAAAAAGAAAAGAAAAGGGAGGGGAGAGACTTATCTTTTTTTTTTCAACTGACCATAAAAAAAAGAGCTATTCTTTGTGTTAACTTCAGAGATTTTTGAAATAATGAGGATGGGAATAATAGCTAGCATTTTATTATTTCTCAATATGTGCCAGAACTATGTTAACCACTTTACTCTGATTCTATAATTTAATTTTTATAACTATATAAGGTGGGTATGGATATTGTCATCTGCTTTCTACAGAGGGAGAAACAAATTGACAAGGAATACTTTGCTTGCCCAAAGCCCCCAGTGGAAGGTGGGACTGAGATCCAGACCCAGGCAGCCTGATTCCCAGTCCTAAAGGTGGAATCATCAGGAAATAAACTAGGCATCATATCATGCTTTAGAAAGAAACAGTAACGTATCTTCCATATGAAATTCCTTATTTGTGCCTTATTTTCATTTTTTAATCAAGTAGATGAAGACTTGACTTGTTCCTTAACCTTTCTCTCATGGCTCTGATTCAGCTGGTTTTCATAAAATCATAAAACCACACATGGAAGGAGGGAAGTTGATTGGAAAAAAATCCATGTAGGATACTTGTAAATAAAGGTTCATACATTATCTTATATCAGATTGAAAACTATGCCTTGTTTGATATCATTTATTTAAATTATGATGGGTTTACTTCTAATTTAGGAAGAATTATTATTTCATTTAAGTCACTATAAAACAGGGATATGAATTATAGGGGGAAGAAAATAAATAACAAATTGTTCCCCCACTCCAAACTTCAGGAGAGTAACTTGCTTCTTCAAAAATGTAATAATTGTTTAGTGGCTCTGGCACTAAATTCCCAGATTTCTTAAAAAGTAAAATGAGAGGCCAAATCTAGTGTTCTCTAAAGGCACACTGACATTTGAGATGTAGATGTGTTTGGTTTAAAACAGTGCTTTTAAAAACAAACGGAAAAACCCAGGGCTCTTAATTTTTAAATTGCATTTAACTTGAATTTATAAGACAAATAACACCTATCCACACAAAGAGAATGCATTAAAAATGAACCAAGAGGGGCGCCTGGGTGGCTCAGTGGTGAAAACCTCTGCCTTCAGCTCGGGTCATGATCTCAGGGTCCTGGGATTGAGCCCTGCATCAGGCTGCCAGCTCGGCAGAGAGCCTGCTTCTCTTTCTCCCTCTGCCTGCCACTCTGCTTACTTGTGCTATCTCTCTGTCAAATAAATAAATAAAATCTTTTAAAAAATGAACCAAGAAATTTATCTTTCACATAGATAAATAATTTATTTGTAATTTTTATTTTACTTATTTTTTTGAAGTTTTTATTTTTTTTAAGTTATCTCTACACCAGTGTGGGGCTCAAACTCTCAACCCCAAGATCAAGAGTCTCACACTCCACCAACTGAGCCAGCCAGGCCCTTGTATTTGTAACTTTTAGAACAAGTTCTTAATTTTAGGAGTTAACTCATTTTCCAGAAGCTTTCTTCCCCATTTTTTAAACTTGAGTACAATTCAATACCATGGATTTGTTGCTTCAGGGAGAAAAACAAAAGGCAAAAAGGCAAATGTTGTCTGGCAAATTGTTTCTTTAGTGCATGAAAATGGAAATTATATTCCCCAAATACGATTGTTATACCCACAAAATATTTTTAAACACTAAAAAGAGATAAACATTGATTATTATCTACAAAGAAATTGAGAACTTATTTTCTGAAAAATATAGATCTTTGGAGCATGCAGAACTTCAAAATTTGATAGTTTTAGAATTAAAAGAAAGGGAGGGGCATCTGGGTGGCTCAGTGGGTTAAAGCCTCTGCCTTCGACTCAGGTCATGATCTCAGTGTCCTGGGATAGAGCCCTGCATTAGGCTCTCTGCTCAGTGGGGAGCCTGCTTTCTCCTCTCTCTCTGCCTGCCTCTCTGCCTACTTGTGATCTCTGTCTGTGAAATAAATAAATAAAATATTTAAAAAAATAAAAAAAAGAATTAAAGGAAAGGGAGATCAAAAGTAAGTGAATCTTTAAAAAAAAAGTAAGTGAATCTTTAATGTTAAATACACAGAATGAATACATGCACAGAGATGGAACTTTATGTAGATTGAACAAGCGTGTCAAATCTTAACCAGGTTAGTAGAACACCACAGATGGAGAAGAGGATCACCAACTGATTTTACCATTTTATTCCTAAAGCTGTGTGTTCAACAGCAGGGATCACATAATACCCTCAACAATTGTTGTTATTATTTTGAATCTATAGATGTCTTGTGGACTTGGGCTGAAAAGCATCTTAACGAGGTCACGAAATGTTCAAAATGAACCCAACTATGAAGTTTCAGGATTTAAAGACTGAGGACGTCTGCAAAGAGATGAGATGGGTCATGTATCAGGCCTGGGGTTGCCTTTCCCCCATCCCTGTTGGCTGCATCAGGGAACTCCAGGGACACTGTCTCTGAGAACCTGGCAATCACTTCTCCACCTACTAGCTCCCTGCCATCTGTTCGACATCCGTGTTTACTCCCTACAGCAGCACTAACGGGAGCCACAGAGCCACAAGCTGATGAATCCTGGAAGGGCAGAACAGGTCAGGGAAAAGAGATTGAAGTCAACATCAGATGACACTGTGCTTTGTGTCCACTGGCAAATGGAGGGACACTCCACGAAACAGCTAACCAGCATTCTCCCAAAGTGTCAGAGTCACGGGATGAGAAAGGACAGAGGAATGGTCTCAGAGCAGAGGATATTTGGGGGTAGGACGACTAAAGCAATGTGAGGTCTTGAGTTCCTTTCTGAAACAGAAGGGCTGTTGTTTATTTAATAGCACTGCACTGATGTTAATTTCTTAGTTCTCATAATTAAACCATGATTACAGAAGACGTTGATATTAGGAGAAGCTGGGTGAAGTCTGTATGGAAATTCTTAGAAATGTCTTTGTAATTGTTCTGTAAGGCTAAAATTATTTCAAGATTAGAACAATAAAAAGTTAAGGAATAAGACACACTAAGGTAGATGGGGTTGTCATCATACATTATGTCTCATTAAAAACGTATCTGCTGACATCTAAACCCCAAAGTGATGGTATCAGGAGGTGGGGCCTTTGGTCATGTGGGTGGGGCCTTCGCGGATGGGACCCATGCTCTCAGGAAGGACCCCTCACTCCTTCTACCGCGTGAGACTAACAAGGAAGGGCTATGAACCAGGAAGAGCAACAGACCCCGCATCTGTCTGTGCCTTGGCCGTGGGCTCCCAGCCTTCAGAACATTGAGAAATAAATTTCTGTTGCTTGTAGCCACCCAGGCTATCCTATCCTATTACAGCAGCCTGAACAGACTAAGACAATAAGAACATTCCTCTTTTTGTACGGGGCTATTAATACAACCATTCAAAATTGATTTTTACTTTTGAGTCATCATTTATCTGCCACTCTCTGCCAGCATACACGTACCGTGCATAAGCTGTACACCACACTACATATACCTACCAGGTCATCATTTTATAATGGTTTCGTGCTTTCAGACATAAAATGTTATAAATTTGAACATTCTTAGTAAATATCATATTTCATATCCACAGTCCCCTTCCTTTTCCTGGGAACATGTAGCCTAAGGAACTTTTAGAGAGACAGTAAAACCAAGTAGACCAACAGTTCTGAGTTTATGTAACATACCTAACAGATATCTCACTTCCCATGTCATTAGCTAATGTTCTCAAGAACCCAAGATTATGACACATTCATTGAAAATTATAGAAAGTGACAATATTAATGTTATTAAATAAATTTATTTTAGTGGCATGAAGTAGTACTGGGCATTATTGTTTAACAACTGTCATGAATTTACTAATCTTTTAGCAAAAAATAGAAATACAATTGATAAATTATAGTTTTATTCATTACATTATTTTTTCAAATTGTTATAAAATTCCACTTGTGTAATTCATTTGACAGAGTTCCATTTTTAAAATTTCTAATAAGCCAGATAGACTCTGAATTAACTATTATTGCAGATTTCCAATTTATTGGAAATGATTGGATAGAAAATGTTTCTTTTGTTGGGGGGAGGATTAGGGACACTGCACATGCCTAAGACAGCATGTCATTATTTTGTTTTTACTCGTTTGCTCAGTGGAGGTTTTGGAGGGTCACAGGGGCTGCTTTGGGCAGAAGGTACTAGAGATGGGAAGGGTGGTCACAGGGACGTGAGTGAGGTGGCAACTGGAGAAACTCAGCCAGAGAGAATGGAGAGAATGGCGGCTTGAGCTCAGTGGTATCACTGTAAGAAGCCAGAATAATCCGTACATAGATCAGGTCAGAGGAAGAGAGAAAACATGGATGAACCCCGTGGTTTCATGAACGTTGGTGCCATTTTCTGAGAGGGGAAGGGCTGGGAGAGGAAGAGCGGCCAGTGGGGGGAGTGGAGGTGAAGCTGGGGTACAGTTCAAAGAGCAGCAATGGACTTGGCAGAGGGTCCATGGATGGGGATCTACATGGCACTCATGCACCGGAAATGGCTGAAGGGTAGTCCCGCAGTTTAGGGCATAGGCACCCAGGGGAACTAAGCGCCGGGAGGAGAATGAGTGCTCCCATTCTCCTGTGCCTGCTGGATGGATCCCAGGTCATCGGCAGGGACTTGGCTGAGGAACAGCCTATGAAAGTCTCCTAATCTCAGACCCCCATAAACTATTCAGGGTCCCCAGTATCTCTCAGTCCAGACTTTCCACTCAGAACTTGGCCATGGAGAGGCGGAAAGGGCGTAGATTCCTTTTCTCCTTTCTTCCTTTTCTTCTTCAAGCCTCATTTCCTTCTATAATAAAACCCTTCTAAAATACGCATGTAATGAAATGGGACTGAACCAGTACTAGTAACATGTATCACTTTTTCTCCATTTTTTGACAAAATCCTTTCTTTTTACTCAGAGACAGAATATTGTCTGCTTTCTCTGTTTCTGGAAAATGTTCCCTCAACAAAATAACAACCTAGTCTCTTGTACTAAAAGGGCCATGGGGGGAATTTCAGGAAAAGAGGTCATCATATTTGGTGTCTCAGATCTGTCTTAAATGAATACTTGTATGTCTCCCTGCCACATAAACACGCACCCAAGTTTTATGCTTCATTGCTTAAGACCTTAAGACCGTCAAGTCAAACTTCCTTACTTCCTCCTCACATAAGATTTTTTTTCTTAAGATGATTTGTTTATGTAAGCTTATGTCTTCTCGTTTTTGCAATTGATTTTTTTGCAATCAAAAAAACACAACTCTAAAGGAAACATAGTTTTCTCTTATGCAAAAATCTACTAAAGGTAGGCAAGTTAGAATTTTTTTTAGATTTTATTTTAATTTAAACATATAATGTAACCCCACCACCCTCTCCCAACCCCCCTTCCCCCCACCCCCCTCAGTTTGTTTTATGACATTAAGAGTGTTTATAGCAGCAATGTCCACAATAGCCAAGTTATGGAAAGAACCTAGATGTCCATCAACAGATGAATGGATAAAGAAGATGTGGTATATATATACAATGGAATACTATGCAGCCATCAAAAGAAATGAAATCTTACCATTTGCGATGACATGGATGGAACTAGAGGGTATTATGCTTAGCGAAATAAGTCAATCAGAGAAAGACAACTATCACATGATCTCCCTGATATGAGGAAGTGGAGATGCAACGGGGGTGGGGGATAAGGGGATAGGAAAAGAATAAATGAAACAAGATGGGATTGGGAGGGAGACAAACCAAAAGAGACTCTTAATGGCAAGTTAGAAATTTTCAGGCTCTGTTGGTTTAAATTGCAGTACCGGTGCATTAAAAATACTAATGCCTTTTGAAAATGTTTATTTTTCATAGGTATGTTCAGTTAACAACTCAGAAATATCACACATAAAGGTATAACAAACTAGTACTGGATGTACTGATTTTAATAACTATAGAAGAAACTATTCCTTTCTCAGCATCATAGAGGGAAAAAGGCCAGATCTGCTATTAAAAAAAAAAAAATCTTAGAATGTGTGTAACTTTGTTTTCTTGAAACTTAAAAGGAGTTTATAATAAATGCAGACCTAAGTGTGGGTCTTTAGAATAGAGCGTTCACCTCTGTCTTGGGACCTTGGGTGTCTGAGTGCCCTACTGATTAAACAGAGAGACTTTTCACTTCAGCCTTGAGTACAAAGAGCGCATGGGCTCCTTGGTCGATCGTTTCTGTCTAACTAGAAATGGGTTCTGTGATAGGCTGTTTCAAGGCATATTATTTGTCTGAGGGTTTAATTAGTTCAGAGCGGGTGTGCAATAAAGTGCTCAGGCTGGGGCACAGCTCAGTCAGAGCTCAGAGGAGGAGTCTGCTGGATGAGATGTGGGGACGAGGAGAGAGAATTCTCCCTCAGAAGGGAGGGGGCTCCCGGTGATCCCGGTGTGGACACAGAGCTCCT
Organism: Taxidea taxus jeffersonii; assembly: GCA_003697995.1. Taxonomy (NCBI): domain Eukaryota; kingdom Metazoa; phylum Chordata; class Mammalia; order Carnivora; family Mustelidae; genus Taxidea; species Taxidea taxus. The sequence goes on along the minus strand of ML102419.1, from coordinate 11,722 downwards.
CTGCGGCACCTCCCCTCCACCTGACGTTCTTAGAGGGCTCCGTGCACTCTGAAACATATTCAGAGTGGGGAAACATCCTATCAGCAAATTATCCTTTCAGCTTTGTGGAAACAGAGAAATCCTAGACTGTTTTGGGCAACTAATGGAGAGTTACTATAGCAATAACCAAATCAGGTCTGGGTTGGGACTAGGACATTTAAAGTCATTGTGATTTGTTTTTGTCCGTTTCCTTGGTGATAAGGGAAGCTATAATTAATTAACAGCCTACTACTATGGTTATTTCTGGGTTATCACTGAACAGAACATAAAGTGATTTTTTTTGAGCTGTGTGCCTTCCAACTCTATTTAAAATAATTTTTAACAGACAAGGTGGTCTATAAAGATAAAATAATCTCTCTTTAGAGGAGGCCCTGCAAGTTACCTAGCAAAGCAATTATTCTTTCATGATACAATACCCAGTTGTATTAACTATGACTTATCAACTCACAGTGGTGATCATTACTTTAGCCAAAAGCTATAAAGAATAAAAGCATCCTAAATTAATGTGATCTTTATTTTATGTTTCGTTTACAATATTAAGCCCTGATTTTCCCGTGCGTCAAGGTAATCAATACACCATCTGTTTTTCTTCAAAGAACCTGATTTTTTTTAAAGAAGAGTCAATTCCTCTCCATCTTACTTTTCAACAATATTAAAAATCAGGGAAAAATCTACTTGTTACCTAAGATTTCTTATAAGATTAATTATGTATTTTTATTCTGTTCTTACCTATATTTTCCAACAATAGCACTGATAATAATTCAAATGAATTTCCAGGCTCCTAAACATGAAGCTAGATGTTTTATCGCTTTGAAGCAGAATCTGTGCTAATTTCTCATAGTGTGCGTGGCTGAAAGAAACGTCACGATCCTCAGAGAAGTTTTATTCTCAGAATAAGTTTAGAAATGGATTTTATTTCAGAGTGTTCAAAAGCACGTGGGGAGGTACGGTCCTTCGTACCTACCGTTCGCTGCTCTCTCTAGAGAGCTCTCACACAAATCCAGCACTTCCACGCATTATTGGAATTTGTGAGGACCCCTCAGTTTACTCTAGGAGAAGAAGTTGTCTTCACCATTCCCTTTGGCATCACGGAGAAGATAAAACAAAAACTGGTGTCCCTGTGAACTTGCAGCCAACTCCTGTGCGTGGCAGCCCAGAACTTACTGTCTGTTGAGTTTTGAATTCCTGCTCTGCTTAAACTCTGAGGCAGCTACAAAAGAAAAGGAGGAGAGCAAAGAGACAGATCTTAAGCAGAGAGATCGTACCTGATAGAGGCTAGAGCAGCGAGAGAAGAAGAGGCTGTTTCGGGACAGGACTGTGAACATGCATTCACTGTGTCCAGTACCTACCCTCAGTTCTCAGTTAAATTTGGAGTTAGAAGTGGTTTATGTATTGCTTGTGAAAAATTAGTCCAATATGCTGAACTATTTTGAAAATAAACAGATGCCTGTCTCTCAGGATGTTTTATGCCAGGGCCCTGAGTCAGGGAAAAGACCCTGCCATCCCCGCACTCCCTGCCTCCTCCTTTCCTGTCTGTGTGAACCTCTGGAATTCCTTTTATCTCTACGACTCACTGAGAAGACCCCTGTCCAGTGAAGGAGCGAAGGGCATGTGTGCCATCTTCCACAACCTCTTTAGGGGACGCAGGCGCAGGCTGGGTGACGTGGAGATTCAGGAGAAGACCTGGTTCGTGAGCTGCTCCCAAGTGCCAGACGTGGAGGCGTCTCCTTCTCACCCTTGCACCTGTCACTTGCCCATCCGCCAAGGCTCCGGCCTCATCTAAGCCTTCCTCGGAAAGAGGGGCACATCTGAGGACCAGTAACACTCCCAGCCCTCGTCTCTGATTAGGCCTTAGTCCTAAGGAGATGCTAAGGCTAGGCTCCTTTCCCGTCAGAACAGGAAGGACAAGGTGTGGGCTCACTGCCGAAGTATGAATTGCTTTCTACGGTTTTTGTCTTTTTCTGCTGAATAGGAGGCAAAGTGAGTTAATTGTCTGGGGGGAAGAACAGAGACACTGGCTGATATTAAGTGGCTGGGAGAGTAAAGGAGGCTTTATAGCCATCACTGTGCTGAACAGGAGGGAGGTGACAAGACAGACACAGGACGATTGCTGGCGTTTAGAGTTGGCTGAGGTCAGGACTATGGGCTTACAGGGCAATCAATCTTCCTGGTTGTTCGAGTCTCTCTGTTTTTGTGTGGAGCACATGGGATGAAGTACGTGAATTTGTGTCCTCCTTTCCAATGTGACAGGTGTGGGTTACACCCCTGTCATTGGTAAGTGGACTCTTTTTTAGGGTTTTGAAACATTTGATGTATTTATAGCCTACCTTATTATAGGTGGAAGCTAAGGTATTTTGAAGTATTTGACGTCATTTGTGGACTCTGTTATACTACAATCCTCACCAACTCCCTGAAGACAGAAGGCAGCTGATTATATTTGCAGGGTCTTCTGGTTTTCATATGGGCCCAGTGGCATTTCTGTAATTGAAACAATTACTCATTTAGTTGATTCAACAAATATTTATTGAGAATCTGTTATGTGCCAGGTACTTTTCTAGGCATGGGAATACAGAGATAAATAAGGTAGGCAAAGTCGCTCCTTTTGTGATGCTTACATAAATACATGCTAATTTCCTTTAAAAAAGAAGAGGCAAGAAAATATTAAGAAGAGAAAGTGAAAGTTCTTCTATGTGTGGAGTGGGAGGGTGTCCATGAGTGTGTATCAGGGAAGGATCATTGGTGTCATCTTAGACCCTGTCTATCAACCCATTTTCCACTTTCCCAGTTCCATTCCTTAGTCCGTCTGATATATCCTTTCTGAACTCTCTCTAGAACATTCTCTTCTTTGTGCTGTGAATGTTTATCAAGATAAGGGAGTAATGTTCTGTGTTGACCCTTCCCTCAAACTTGGAGCTACTTTTTTGTTCTTTCTTTTCCTTACAGAGTTCTTATATTGATTAAAAAATTAGAATATTAAACTATTAAAGATTTAAAATTGAAGCTTAAATCAATATATTATATTCCTATTTTTCTATTTTTTTCTCAATTGATGATGGGAAATATGCAACATGAAGCAGTTAATCACTGAAATTGGACAAAGCACAAAGATGATGTATTTCCTAATTACTTTCGTGACATATTTTCTGGAGTGTTTTTTCTTCTTTTTTTAATATATTTTTTGAATATTTTATTGATTTATTTGAGAGAGAGAGCATGAGCACTGGGGGTGGGGTTAGGCAGAAGGAGAAGTAGACTCCTTGCTGAGCTGGGAGCATGAAGCGGGGCTCGATGGATCCCAGGACCCTGAGATCATGACCTAAGCTGCGGGCAGATGCTTAACTGACTGAGCCAGTAAGGGCCCTGGTTTTTTCTTTCATATATATTTTCATACATAGTGATATTTTTGTGGAATGTGACCAAGCGTTTCCCAGATTTACTCTTTGAGAACATGAAAAATATGAAAAGAATCTCCCAATTTATCTTCATTGGCTTGTTGGAAAAGGAAATGTCAAGTGTGGCTTGCACAAATTTAATGGATATGATTAGGTGAGAAGATTGTATTTTTGAAACCACACACTTGAAAACAAAATACACATACGAGCTATCAGGCCAGCCCAGTTAAATAGTATACTAGTTTTTATTCCTTGAATCATAATTGCTAAAATGTTAAAGGCATTACATTTATTCTACCAAAGTTAATGCAATTGGATTTATGCACACTTTCTTTCCTGTAAAACTAAAGAAACATAACTGAACCATATATATAGTAAGAGGCTATAGGAAGTGATTTTTTTTTAAAATTTACCCTTCAGTAAAGGGTACCACTTCCATTACAAAAGTGTACCTCTTTGCCAAGCCTACCTAAAAATAATCAGTTGACCTTTTTCATTTCATCAAAATAAATTGTCAGTCAAATTATTGCAGAGAATAAATTAGCAAAAACTGTAGACAGCAAATTCTCTTTTGTTGACCTTCTTAGATTAGGGCAAAGCTCTGCTTCTGGGTGCAAAAGATCAGGGTAACTTTTAGTGTCTCATTCAGCATTTCTGTGAACAATTGCTTCGTGATCACAGAATGTGCTTCTTAAGTGTAAACTGCCTAATTAATGTTGTTTTATACTTATCAAGAACGTGTATTACAAAATCCATCAATGTCCTCTGTTCCTCCTGTCTTCCTATGCAAATCCATCTGCTTCGGTGAACCTGGACCTGTTATCTCCCCAGGAGCTCACCATGCCTCCCAACATCCCTTCACTTGAATTGTCCACGGAACCTGCACATTCTGCGGGGAACAATTCACTATCAAGAACATGGAATTGTTATAAAATAACATGGAAAACATGCTAATTAAGGAAATATTGGAAAAGTCAGAAAAGTGAATGTTTTCTTCTCAATGAAAACATCCCAAATGTATTTTTTAGGTGGTAAGAGGAAAAACGATGTTGACTATCAGGTGCAATCTATTTCTCATAAATATTTTTAAATAGCTATCACCTTAAATAGGCTGTGTTGACTGATAATTTTAACCTTCTACCGTGCTCAGATTTCCTTGGCTTATGTGAATTGAAGCTATGTGCTTCTGTGTGGTGAATCAGACTAAATCTTCATGTTCAAAAAAAAGAGGAAAGAAAGGAAAGAAAAGATGATCGTGTTGCCCTCTTGTGGCTGTTTCAAAGATTCAAAGACGGGGATGATGCTTAGAAAGGTCTGACAGGAGGATTCTCTCTTACAGTCAGATGCGTTGGCCCTAGAGATGTGGGCAGCTTGTTTCATTTGGTCTGGTTTAGGAATGTCACTGAACCAGTGAGTTCTGACCTGGTTGAGGCCTCAGCTTCCAGCAGCTGTACGAGCTACAGCGAAGTGTAAAGTGAGTCAGTTTTGGTTAGGATGCTAGTTCTCACTGGAATCTTGATAAATCACTAAACAGACTCTCGAGTGGAGACTCTTAGAAATTGAGATTTGAATTCTTGTTCTCATACTCATTCCATTTGGACTTCAGCATGGTCTGGGGTCTGCTTCCCTGCTGGAAATCTGCATCATCGATTATCCTGTCCTCTCTCCCAAGGATGTGGGCTGGCTGTCACGATTACCAGGTCTCAGATTTGCTTCTCACTTGTAGTCCTTACAAACTTACCTTCTGCTCCGCCTTATTCCTCTTTAATAAAGAATAAAAGGGAGAGATAAGGGGAGCCCACACTTGTTGAGCTCCTAGCAACAATCTTCTTTTCTTCTTCTTTTTTTTTCTAAAGGTCTTATTTATTTATTTGACAGAGAGAGAGATCACAAGTAGGCAGAGAGGCAGGCAGAGAGAGAGGGGGAAGCAGGCTCCCTTCTGAGCAGAGAGCCTTATGCAGGGCTCCATCCCAGGACCCTGAGCCGAAGGCAGAGGCTTAACCCACTGAGCTACCACCCAGGCGCCCCAAGAATCTTCTTTTCTTCTAGGTATTCTGTCCACTTTATATGAAGGTGTCATTATTCATATGATAATTATATCACTCAGATAATTATAGGAACTGATCCTAAAGGAACCAGAGTATGTATTATTATTCCCAAGTTACAGATAAGAAAATCAAGGCTCATAAAGGTTAAGTGACTTCATTGAGTTAATAGAGGCTAGCAGTGGAGGAATTAGAGTCCTATCCAAATTCTTTGATACATTGTACCAAGTGTCCCTGAGAGTGGGCAAGTTACATTAGTAGATCCCTATGTTTGAGAAATGCTGAGCTGAACAAAGGTAGATTTTCTCCAGTGTCTCCCTTGACCTTTGATATCTAAATGTCCACAGCCATGTGTGGGTGTCCCTTTCTAAACATCTTTGACCACAGATTAGTGCTCTTCTGGGCATACTTGGAAAACACTGATGGATGTCCACACATTGTTTTCCACTGTCTCGCCAAATCAAAGTTCTTCCCTGATTATTTCCTCCAACTCTTCAAGCTTTTGTCCTAACTCATGTGTATTTCTATGACTGTCTTTAATGATATTTATCATATGATTTATTTTAGTGTGGTAATTTCAAGTATGTCTTCTGTGCTTAAACTTTAAATTCCTAGAGGTCTGGTGTCGGTCTAGGGATAAGTATAGTACCTTTCAAGGAACAGGCGCTTGGTAAATAGTTGTGGAATGGGAGAGTAAAAGGCTCTGCTTAGGCAAATTACAGTTCATATTTAAGTTTGCCTGGGATGTTCACAACTGGCATGTCAGATGTCCCTAACAAATTATTACTGTTTCGACAGTGACCTTACATGTCTCACCCAGAAGGGTATCTAAAATAAAAATTGCAGGCATCGTGACACCAGCAGATAGATCTGATTGGAAGGGGGTTTCAGGGCCCTTGAACCTTAGCACAGAGGGGATTACAAGACTCTGAAACCTGAAGGAAAGAGAGACTTAGTTCATCTGTAATGCTCTATTCTCTCGGCACCTGCCTGCTGTGGCTACACAGAGCTCTGAAGCCAGAGTCCATCCCAGCCCACTGAGCCCTATTTGGGTCCCAGAGCAAAGACACAGTCACAGAATTGAGTGGCTGGAAGAGCTCTTAGAGGTCATCTTGCAAGGTCATTTTGAAACTGTGTAGGATCCTGGGACAAGGGAAGTCTGGAAAATTTGATTCAATTTTTATTTCATGAGATGTCTGAATATGTCTAAAACTTGCTAACATTTTAACACATCAGGCACCACTTTTCCTTTGGCTAGTGCTGCAAGTTTCTGACTTCTGTTGTTTCTCCCCAGTTAGGGATATCCTAGACTGGAGGCTTAATTACTAATTTTTTATTTTGATTCCCCAAGGTCAGTACAATCACAAGGACATAAATTGGATTTCGAGACCTTGATAAACTCACAACCCTATGTCATGACTACTAAATTCAAAATGATGTCTTTGCCAAAACCACCACTTCTGGCCAGTGGGCTTTCTCATAATGAAAGGTTTAAGGACAATCTCATGAGATAGGCTTACTCTATTGCAGTCCCACCTTCGCTGGTGTATATTTTGGATTCTTTCTGTGACTGCGTCTCAAAACTCTTATTTCCAAACTCCTTTCCTAGGTTTGCAGTGGAAAAAATACAGGCTCAAAGAAAAAGGGCTAAAATCTGGATCTCTGAACTCCAAGCTCATTGTTTTACTTTCCAATATTCTCTGCCACATTTTTGGTTAAAGTCAAATCCTGACATGGAGTGGTGGGTGAAGAGGAAATAAGTCATTTAATGGATGAGACATTAAAAATTATAAAGCTTTCATTTTTTTCTTCATATAAAGTCACCTTTATTTTTTTTAAAGATTTTATTTATTTATTTGACAGACAGAGATCACACAAGTAGGCAGAGAGGCAGGCAGAGAGGGGAGGAGAGAAGCAGGCTCCCTGCCGAGCAGAGAGCCCGATGCGGGACTCGATCCCAGGACCCTAGGATCATGACCCGAGCCGAAGGTAGCGGCTTAACCCACTGAGCCACCCAGGCGTCCCATAAAGTCACCTTTAGATGGACATGCAGAACAGCCCCCATGTGACTGATTGAAGCCAATGTCCATCTGAGTTCATGATGATGACCAAAGATGGACCTTCGCTGTCCATCACCTACTGAGTCAGCCTTCATAAGTCTTCGAGATTCCTCATTTTGAGAACATGGGAAAATACACAGACCTTTGTAAGAATGTATTCGAATTCTCTCCAGAAGTCAGGAGACTCAAGTTTCTTTCAGAGTGGAGTCATACAGACCATTTGCGGTTGAGGAAGCCTGCCTCCCAGCCAATGCCGATTCGTCTCACAGCCCGTGGGTTGGTATACACTGGCTAGGGATTCCTCAGTGATTGCTGCCAGGCAAGTATTATGTGGCAAAGCTAACCTTCCCCAGACTATGATTTGGAAGGCAGAGAGTGAAACTGGGCTTTTTTATTCTTTGTCAAGTTCGTAGACTGCAATCTCTGTGCCTCTGGCTAATAGACACTTAACTTTTTGAAAATAAAATTCATCGCTTTCAGAAGGTTGGCATTCTATCCACAAGCTTTCCTTAATCACTCTTCCCCCTGCAGGGTCATTTGTGTTAATGTGAATTCATAAAAAATAAAAGTTCATGATAGCTTATTTATTTTCTGTTCTTCCTTTGATTTAGTAAATGAATGGACCAGACATTTATAAAAAGGCCTTAATTACTATCCTCTCACATTTGCCCTAAGACCATCTTTGAAAAGGCACTAAAGCTCAGAGCATGGAGAAAACATCCCAACTGTCTTTTATGATATCTTAGAATATCATAAAGAAGAGGTAATTTTAAGAATAAACTACTTTTATAGTATCCATTCTCCAGAAGAATTTCATCTTTCTGTTCTTAAAAACTATAAACAACTTGGATAGTAATTAAACCCCCTTTGATAGGATCTTAAAAACAAATATTTAGGAACCCAAGAAGAGGCTTATATTTGGGCCAAAATATTGACTTCTTCAAACCTTTTATTTCATGACTGTGTTAGCTTTCTGTAGGGGGTAGTTCTTAATTTTTAATATATCAATGTATTGATTTACTCAATACATATCTTTTAAATGCACTGCTTCGGGAAGACAAAACATGTGGAGTGACATTTTATATGCACACAAATGTGTACACACACAATGGAAAAGATACAGAGCACCTGGGTGGCTCAGTCAAAGCATCTGACTCTTAATTTCAGCTCAGGTCATGACCTCAGGGACCTGAGATGGAGTCCTGCAGTGGGCTCTGTGCTCAGAGAGGAGTCTGCTTGGGATTTTCTCTTTCTGCACCTCCCCTCCACTCATGCCCCCATGCACATGCTTGCTCTTTCCAAAATGAATAAATACACCTTTAAAAATACATAAATATTGGGAAAATATACTTCCATTAAATGTTTGCTGTTTTTATCTCTTAGTGGTAGGGTTACAGGCAATTACAATTTTTTTTCTTTTATTCCTACTTAACTAACCTAAATTTACTTATAATAAGAAAAAGGTTTTGAAAAATATTATAGAGCACCTAGGAAAAGGTGTCAGAATACATCATGAGTGGTCTAGTGTGGTTGTGCATTAGGTGCTGTGGAAGGCCAGAGGAAGAAGACCCAACTGCCCTCGGAACAATGGGGCATGGAGGCAAAAACTAGGAATTTGGGGTCAGATCATGAGTAGATCATAAGTAGAGCAAGAAAGGAGCAACATTTCATGTAGAAGGAATGGAATGTACAAACACACAAAACTCTGTGAAGAGTTGGCTATTTGATAGTGATGAGTAAATAGGTCAAAACATAATGCATTGGGGGATGTGGTAGGAGATGAGATTAAAATGTACATAGGAAGCCGCACTATAAAGGGAGTAGTGGCCTGAACTGTGGCCCCCCAAAAGATATCTTCTTATCCTAATCATTAGAACCTGTTACTGTGATCTTTGAGAAAAGGACCTTTATAAATATAATTCAGGTGAAGATTTTGAGATGAAGAGATCATGCTAGATTACCGGGATGAGCCCTAAATCCATTCACGATCGACCTTATAGGAGACACTTAGAAGAGAAGCCACAGAGGAGATATCCATCTAAAGACAGAGGCAGCTATCAGAGGACAGTGTCTACAAGGAATGCCAAGGGTTGTCTGTAGCCACCAGAAGCTAGAAAAGGCAAAGAACAGAATCTCTCCAAGAGCCTCTGGAGGGACCCCAGTGGTTTTGGACTTCTGGCCTCCAGAACCAGGAGACCATCCATTTCTGTGGTTTTAAGCCACCAAGTTTGTGGTGACTTGCTTTGGCAACCACAGGAAACTAACACAAAGGACATCATCTGCCATATAATGAAGAACTGTATTTGGACTTCGGTTGGGAGTGAAGCCATCATCTATGTGTTCCAACTCTACAAAGAAGAAAATAACCCTTTGTAGCTTAGATGCAATAGCTCATGGGTTTTTCTAAGAATTGTAATGAGTCATAAAGAGCCAATTTGAGTCTGTTTGTCTCAAAATAATTACACAGAACCACATATTTTATATAGATATGGTTTAAATACACAGTCGTTAGAACTTTCCCTAGGGAACCTGGGTGCTCAGTGTAATGGCTGTGCTAAAATCAGAGATAACCTCTTCAAAAAGACATCCTATTTAAAATAAATATGATTGAGGTCAATGCATGTTTTGTTTTGTTTTGCAAAGTCAGGTAGTCTGCCTGAGTTCCTTAAGTCCCATCCTGATTTGAGCCATTTTCTTAGCCCATTGGAACATTCGCTTAGTGCTTTGTCAGGGGATACCGTTATTTTGCCTCTTTGCCTCTCAGGGTAATCATGAATAACAAAGTGAAACCCTGTGTTATTTTGTAGAAGGGGATGTGGAACTGGATGTAAGAACACGGGTCACCATGGGTATACTTCTGCACATGGCAATGATGTAATAGGACAGAAATCTGCTAGATGGTTTGTCCTGTGGGCCCACGAAGCTCCTAGCAAAGCCACGGGCTTTGTGTGTGTCTGCCAAGTGGACCACAATTCAGGCCAACTTCACAATGAATTCTCCCCAAGTCTGGTTTTCTTCTGCCAGCCAGGAAAGATGCTAAACAAAAGGGAAACACGGTCAGGACATCCAAACAGGAAATGAAAGCAAGGCTTTGTCCTCTGGCTTCCTGGCCTGAGATAGGAAATCAAGACAATATGAATTCTGGAACAATACTCAGGCCAGGCTCATTCAGGACTGAGCACCCCGTGTGCACTGAAGAGGCTCCAGCTGATGAGGTACAGGCTTGTGTTACGCCACAGAGTAGCTGTGGCAGTCTCCACGAGCTTTGCTCTACAACTCAGTCTTTCATCACGGCGATTCATTCCTGAATTGCATATTTGCAATGAACACAGACATGTAGTTTACCCTCAGTTCTTATTGCTCAGTGATTTTTTAAATTAAATCCCAAATTTAAGCACATACAACTGAATTGTGGTGTTTCTTTCCTTGCCCTAACTTATGCTCCCCGCTCTTGTCTTTCCATGGTCATCCTTGAGTACAAGACTAGCTGCCCCCAGTATTCCTTCCTCTCTTCCCCAGAGGTTAGCCATGCCCAGGGACACTCAGAATAAAGAATCCATTTCCCACATAACAAAGTTCGGGCCAGTGGGATAGAAATGGGAGTGACATGGAATATTCAGGAAGCATCTTAAAGGGTGTCTCTGTTTCATCCATTTCCTCTTTTTCTTCATGGTCCACACTTTAGGTGATACTCTGATATGGAAACTGTATTGAGGGCAATGGATCAACCAAGGAGAAAGAGGAGGATGGGGCTTGATGATGTGGGAAGCTCAGGCCAGCCATGATGATGTACAATTAATTGACAGAGCTATAAATTTCTACATTGTTTAAGCCACTGTTTCTCTGGCTTTTTCTGTACCACCGTTCATTCTCTCAAAACAAAAGCCAGGTGACAGAGATGAAAGTGTGTGGTTGAAATGGGCCATACTGACAACATGTCAGTGAAGGAATGAAACAAAGGGGAAATAATAGCCACCAAGAGAATGTCTTGCCCCCAGAATAAGTTGGCCTGAGACCTTTTGTTGGTATCATCGTGATGAGCTTACCCATCCCACATATGCCCCCTTCTTTTTGATTGTGGGCTTAGAGCAGGCTCTGCGTTAGGGAGTTTAGTAGCAGACACAGAATAAAAGGGAAAGAATGGGGAAAGTTTAAAAAGCTAAATGCATCTCTGCATATAACCTGA
>RCUC01133616.1:0-33339 GCA_003697995.1 Taxidea taxus jeffersonii | reverse complement strand
TGTGTGTGTGTGTGTGTGTGTGTGTGTGTGTGTTACTTTAACACTCTAGTGGCATTTGGTATTTCTCACAATGCTAATGAACATTAGCACAATTAACAGACAAGTCATTCTCACCACAGGATCTATAAATAATGTGTATGTGTTCTTCAGGTTGTTTAACTTTTCTGGTATTCATGTTGATCCTTTGATTTATAGTACAAAATAATAGTAAAAATCAAGAAGCACTGTATTGATTTCTCAACAAAAGTCGTTCACAGATTGCGCATTTAGTTTGTGTGTGTTGGTTATGGTGAGGAGGAGTGTATGATAGGTGGGGATATGTGATATGTGGTCTGGGTTGCTGGTTTTGTTGCTTCATAAGATGGTTCACAGATCCAAAAATGCTATAAAACCAGGGCTCTGATTCTGAAATTCTGCAACATGGGTCAGTCAACAGAGGTGGAGTTTGACATGACCTTTGATGTTAGAAAGCAACACACAAAGTCATCAGTATGAACTGGCAGCCCACAAGTGAGTGATGTCCCCACATACAGTGGTGAAGGTGGAATGATCATAGCAAAAGGTAGTCTGGCCCTAAACTTTTAGGGACTGGTTACTTCACACTTGAAGTCTGCTGTTCAACTCTAGTTAGGCTGTCTTAAATGCAACTTTGAGGCCTATGGGTGATGAGAATTTCCATTATATTCTCTTTTACTCAATCTCTTTATAGGCATACTGTATTGCTTAGGATTTAAGTTCAAATACCTGTAACAGAGATCTAGCTCACCCTCTCCAGTCCAGAATGGCTTAAATAAGACAACAATTTATCTCTCTCTCTCAGTTAAAAGTACAACTATCGGCAGTTAGAGATGGTGGGGTGGCCACACTTGCCATTCTGCCTCCCCCAGATGTTGCCCTGCTCACATGGCCAAAGATGGCTCACTACCAAGTCCTCGGGCAAGCCACAGGGCAACGGAAAGTGAGAAGAGGCTTATCACCTCCTTGTAAGAATGCATCCCAGATGTGGCACTTCCAATGGCCAGAATTAATCACAAGGCCATGAAAAATGGCAGAAGTTGCTGGAAATGTTGTCACTTGACAGTTACGTTCTATGACAAGGGAGAAAGAGCAGCTACTGAGGGATCCCCAACAATCTTTGTCACATATGTTTTACTTTTTCTAAATTGAAGAGAAAGAAAAACTGATTCTCAAAGATGAAAAACTCTTCATACTTAGTGGCCAACATCCACTCATCCCTCTTCTCTCAACTTAGAAAAGTCACTTCCTGGGAGCCCACCTGGGATTTTTCCTTTCCCTTCCCTTCACCCTTTGTAGCCCCCATCTGATGAGGTATCCCTAAATTCTTGTGAACAGAACTGCTTTCAGGGTAATTATCAGAACAGAAGTTAATGACTCATTGATGTGACTCTGTGTATGACATCTACCTTATGAATGACATTGAGCACTGTGAGGACAGGGACTGAATGTGTTTTAGTCACATGGGCCTTGGTAAGCACTCAAGGCAGATTTCTCAGATCAGTTCAAATAAATGGGAAAACAAGGTATGTGCTCAAGGGCAGAACTGAGACCAAAAACTGGGTCTTCAAGTTCGTATGTTCTTACCATACCACACAGCTTTTACAGGCAACAAAATGACAAAATCATTTTGCTGACCCTGTGCAGATAATTAGTGGCAGGACAAGGCCTGGAATCCAGCATGCTATATGCTTAGTGCACATTAGTGCTTTTATTTCTAAACCCTAGGAGCTCCTTTTTCAGGAAGAGTCCAGGTGTTTATAGAAGGATTCATCATTGGGCACCTGGGTGGCATTGTTGAGCAGCTGACTCTTGGTTTCAGCTCAGGTCTTGATCTCAGGGTCATGAGTTCAAGCCCCACATTGGACTACACCCTGGGTGTGGAGCCTACTTTAAAAAAAGAAAAGAAATGAAAAGAACGCCCACTAAAGTATTGGATGGGGCTAGTGGGAGAAGTGTTGTCTACAGGACACAGAGAAGATCTTACCTTTGAGTTCAACTTGGACGACAGTGTCAGTCTATGTACAGGGGTGCTACTTACCTGTTACTACTGGGGCAGCAGTAGCTTTTTTTTTTTTTTTAAGATTTTATTTATTTATTTGACAGAGAGGGAGATCACAAGTAGGCAGAGAGGCAGGCAGAGACAGAGGGGGAGCCTGCTGAGCAGAGAGCCTGATGCAGGACTCCATCCCAGGACCCTGAGATCATGAATTGAGCTGAAGGCAGAGGCTTTAACCCACTGAGCCACCCAGGCACCCCCAGCAGTAGCATCTTGACCATCACATAAAGTACTGTTGATTGGTGTTAATATTTTGATCAGTAGAGACAAAGGCATCTTCCCAACAGTGCTGATTGAATGAAAATCTTTACATGACCCATTTGCTGGCAAATGATGATACAACTGCTTTTTAAAAAATTCTGTTTGCACATCCTGGATTGGATCTGTCAGGGAGTACATTAGAAGAACATATGTTACAAAATATTCTGTTGCTTTTAAAACATAATTGACCTTGCCAGAGAAGGCCATGTACTCTTGGCATCTAGTCCTCCTACAATGTTTTCTTTGTCTCTAAGAATCATTTATGTTTAACACATGCTGTTTCAAAGAATGGCAAGAATTCTTAAACAATTGGAGTTCTAATCTATGATTGTCCTCTAGAAACAGAAAAACTAACTAATATATCTCCTGAGTATTTTTGTTTCATCTGCCTTCTCACCAAACTTCAATCACCAGCTCTGCTATTCCAAAGTTATGAAACAGAATTTTTTAAATATTGCAACAAAAATAACCCCCCAATTTAAAATTCCATAAAGATGATAAAAACTCAATGAAGATCTACTAATCAAAATGGCCATTTAACGGTAGACTCGACAACTAAAGGCAGTTCTATACTCTCCATCCATTCTTAGAGAGCACAATAATAGAATGGACTCCCACATGATTTATATTCTCAGATGTTCTAGAGCAAAGGTCTTTTTTTTTTTTTAATCTTTAAGTAGACTCTATACCCAACATGGGACTCAGCTCATGACCCCAAGATCAAGAGTTACATGATGTTCTTACTGGGCAAGCCAGGCACCCCTGGAGCAAAAGTCTTGACCATACATCTTAGAACACCTACTAGCATTAATTCTACTAAAAAAATTCAGGCAGACAACAAAAGTGAGGTCAAGTTGTGTTTTTGTGGTATTTCTGTACATAGAAATATCAGACAAGTAGCCAGATTAAAAATATCAAAATGAGTGACCCTAGGTGGTCTCCAAGCCTGAGAATGGGGTGAGGGAACAGCAGGACATTCACTGATGATTAATTGCAGAGCAAGCATGAGGAAAAACAGCCCCCTGTTGTCCACTTCAATAACACGGTTTCATTGAAGTCTTAAAGATAGGCCCAACATATTGTCTTCTAGTTAAGAAAGCTCCATACACAAGATGTGAGCATGAGGAATCTCATATGTGCTCAGGGAAAACAAGAGGGTGCTGATAGAATTTATCTGTATAGAAATATCTCACTGCTACCTTAAGAGAAGCTTCTAGAATAGGACCAATACCCATAGGACCCATCAGTTTATGGCCACTCCAAAATAGAAAACCGTAAGACTAGCAGTATTTAGGGAGTCTTCATAACTAATGTAAAGGAACATCCGGGTTAGGGGGAAGCCATAAATCATTTTGGAATATTAGAAAGTCTAATAATGGGGTCACCTGGGTGGCTTAGTCATTAAGCAGTTGCATTTGGCTCCGGTCCCTGGGATCAAGCCTCACACCGGGCTCCCTGCTCTGCGGGAAGCCTTCTTCTCCCTCTCCCACTCCCCCTGCTTGTGTTCCCTCTCTCGCTCTCTGTCAAATAAATAAATAATATCTTAAAAAAGAAAAAAAGAAAAGGAAAAGTCTAATAAGGGAAATTGATTATTTTTGTCCTCGTTTCAGGGAAAGGCACTTCAGAAATGAGGGCAGACATGAAGCATGTCTTAGAGCAAAGGCTAGGAGCAAAGGAGGGAACAGAAGATACCAACTCCTATAGACAGAATGTGTTGTGTCTCTGCCCGAATTCATATGTTCAAACCTCCAACATGATGGTTTTAGGAGGTGGGATTTTAGGAGGTGATTAGGTCATGAAGGTGGAGCCCCTCGTGAAGGAGATGAGTGTCCTTATAAAAGAGACCTCCAAGAGCTTCCTCACCCCTTCCACCATGTGACAAGGACACAGTGGGAAGGAACAAGAGGCAGGACTCTATCAGACACTGAGTCTGCCGGTACCTTGACCTTAGACTTCCCAGCTCCCAGAACTGTTGTTTAACAAGCCATCCAGTCCCTGGTCTTCTGTTAGAGCAGCCCAGGCAAAGACACTAACTAATTTGGAAGCATCGTGCTTAGACACAGTCTCGTGCATTTTGCTGGGCTTATGACATTACTCTCTTCTATTATTCACCCACAGCATCCAAACTATATTAGTATATGTGTGTGTGTGTGTGTGTGTTTTAAGATTTTATTTATTTATTTGTCAGAGAGAGAGAGAGCGAGCACAGGCAGACAGAGTGGCAGGCAGAGGCAGAGGGAGAAGCAGGCTCCCTGCCGAGCAATGAGCCCAATGTGGGACTCGATCCCAGAATGCTGGGATCATGACCTGAACCGAAGGCAGCTGCTTAACCAACTGAGCCACCTAGGTGTCCCTGTTTGTGTGTTTCTAAGTAAACTCTACCCCCAATGTGAGCCTCGAACTCATGACCCTGAGATCAATACTTGCTTGCTCTACTGACTAAGCCAGGCAGGTGCTGCCTCTACCCCTCTATATTTGGTTTTCTAGAACTGCCCTAACAAACTACCATAAACTGTGTGGCTTAAATAACAGAAATGTATTCTCTCACAGTTCTGGAAGCTAGAGTTTGAGAGTGAGGTGTCAGTGGGGCCATGCTCGCTCTCCTAGCTTCCAGTAGCTGCCAGCACTCCTGGTGTTCTCTGATGCTACCATCTGAATGTTGGTCCCCGCCGAAGTCCATACATGTTGAAATCCTAACCTCAAAGGTGATGAAATCAGTAGGTGCGGCCTTTGGGAGGTAATTAAATCATGAGAATGGAACCCTCAGGAATGGACTTAGAGGCTCCAGAGAGAACCCCAACTCCTTCCACCATGTGACAATACAGTGAAAAGTCTGTCACCTGGAAAAGGGCCCTCAGCCAACCATGGTGGCACCCTTATCTCCAGACTTCCAGCCTCTAGAAATGTAAGAAAAAAGCATCTGTAAGCTACTCTGTCCGTGGTATTTTGTTTCAGCAGCCCAGACTAAGACGTCGGGTGTGCCTCAGTTACCGCATGGCCATCTTCCCTCTGTGTGTCCTTATGTGGCGTTCTCTCTGGGTGTCTGTTTCTGGGTGTCTTTTCTTACAGAAACACCACATATACTGGATTTAGGACCCGCCCTAAGCCAATGTGACCTCATCTTAACTTACATCTGCAGTGTATTAATGTAACCCTAACTGCATTTCCAAATAAGGTACATTCACAAGTGCCAGGGGTTAGGACTTCAACATATCTTTTAAAGATTTATTTATGGCAACAGCTCTTTGTACCCACTGGTCCTGTCCCCGTGCTTTAATAAAATCACCTTTTTGGGGCGCCTGGGTGGCTCAGTGGGTTAAGCCTCTGCCTTTGGCTCAGGTCATGATCTCAGGGTCCTGGGATCGAGTCCTGCGTCGGGCTCTCTGCTCGGTGGGGAGCCTGCTTCCTCCTCTCTCTCTCTCTCTCTGCCTGCCTCTCTGCCTACTTGTGATCTCACTGTGTGTGTCAAATAAATAAAATCTTAAAAAAAAAATCACCTTTTTGCACCCCCCAAAAATTATTTATTTCTAAGAGGGGGTGGGGTGAGGGGGCATAGGGAGAGGGAAAGAAATCTTCAAACAGACTCCTCACTGAGCATGGAGCCTGACTGGGCTTGATCTCAGGAGCCTGAGATGAAATCAAGAGTTGGACTCTTAACCAAGTAAGCCACCCAGCCCTCCCAGGACTTTAACATATCTTTTGAGGGAATACAGTTCAACCTACAACAGCCACTGGAGTGACTTAGTTGGCTCCATATTAATTGAGCATTTATATAACTGCTCCAGGCCTAATAGGTTAAACAAGAATCTAGGCCAAAAGATAGAGTCTTTTGCATTCAAGAAGTTATTAGAAAACCAGTTTGAAAGACCAGTAAATGCTATAAAAATTCACATCAGTGATATTTATAAAGATTTTTAAAATGGGAACAAAAGACCCCTAATTGTCCATTTGTAAGGGTGTGTAAAGGGAGGATAACCCCCTCAGTACTCATTTGCCCTGCACGTCCAAGAAAAGTCCCGTGTCTGGGAACCCTCGCAGACATGGACAAATGGGAGTCGTTGGCTACCCTGTAGCAAAACAGTAGGATACTATGGAACTTTCATTTAAAAATGTACTAATAAAGATTTTAAATGATATGGGAGGTGTTTTTGATGGTAAGCAACAACAACAAACCAGAATTCAAAATGATGGAAGCTAAATAACTAAGCATGTGAATTACAAAGAAAAAGAAACTGATATGAAATATGCCAGTTGGTTAACTGCATTGCCTCTGTATAGTGAGATTGTAAAAAGTTTTCTTTTGTGCTTCTTGACAATTTATTTTTATTTTTTGGAGATTTTATTTATTTGACAAAGAGAGAGACAATGAGAGAGGGAACACAAGCAAGGGGAGTGGGAGAGGGAGAAGCAGGCTCCCCCTCTAGCCAGGAGCCCGATGTAGGGCTCGATCCCAGGACCCAGGGACCATGATCTGAGCCGAAGGCAGCCACTTAACAACTGAGCCACACAGGCACCACACTTCTTGACACTTGAGTGTACTTTTCAAATTTTCTGTTGATGAATATGTATTGCTTAATCAGGAAAAAAATTAAGGTAGAAACGAATAAATTTTGGGGTGAAAATTAGTCTCCTAAATCCCTACTACTTTTACTCTCATGGAATAATTAAAATAACAGTCCTTAAAAAGTATTTACTTCATGCTGAACACTGTTACTCATTTCATCGTGAAGATTGTACAGTAAAATGACCTTGTAGGTGCTGCTATTATCACAACCTTTCGGACGAAGAAACCAAGATGCACAGTGGTGAAATAACTCCCCAGCTGGAAAGTAGAGGACAAGGAGGTAGGACTCCAGCCCCCACTCTGCAACACTGCCCTTTCCTCTGAGAGAGCCTGACTGTGTAAGAGGTATCTGCCCCAACATGTTCAGGACACTGCCCAGTTTCCCCCCAAGGGTTCAGGTGAGGTTCTCTCAAGCTGCTGACATAAACAAATGAGAGAAAGTTTGCAGTGAGGTGGGGCTAAGTATATAGAAAATGAAGAGGGGAAGAAAAGGCAGTTATTAACAGAGGAAGCAAATTTTGTGCAAGGAATGAAAGCTAATCACATTATACCCTGTGGCTAGGTCATGATTTACATACTACTAATAATCATACTTAGTATTGATCCAAACTAAATGATGGTTAAAAATCCGATCGGGAAAATAAAGGCAGGAAGCACAGGGATGTCCTGGGGTAGGCTGAAAGAGAGGTATGGGCTCCATCCCTATTGGGAAATCAAATGATAATTCCTAAAACTAAAAACTCAAGAAGTAAACATATAACATTACTTAAAATTATGAAGATGAATACTGAAATAATCAACTAAAAGTGTTGGAAGTGTCTGGGGAAGGGAAATGGGTAGGGTTGATCAAGGGTAGATATTTATAGTAATAAGCCTTGGGGAACTATTTCACTCTTAAAATTATGTGCATGTATAATTTTAATTAAAAAAGAAAAATTAAAACAATATAATAAACATTCCTGTGCATATCTTTGCACTTGTGATAAAATAATTTACAGTAAGTGGGTTTTGGGGGTCAATGAAAATGCATATTTTAACTTTTGTTCTATATTGCACAAGTGGGAATCAGAAAGGTGGGAAATTTTTCAAGTACAATCAATAAATACCTGATGGTTTGTTTTTTTTTTAAGATTTTATTTATTCATTAGTTAGAGAGAGAGCGAGCACAGGCAGACAGAGAGGCAGGCAGAGGCAGAGGGAGAAACAGGCTCCCTGCTGAGCAAGGAGCCCGATGTGGGACTCGATCCCAGGACGCCGGGATCATGACCTGAGCCGAAGGCAGCCGCTTAACCAACTGAGCCACCCAGGCGTCCCCCTGATGGTTTTTTTTACATGATATTTATTTCTCTATTTCTTTGCCATTCTTATCTCAGTTTTTCATCTTTGACAGTATGATAGAAATGTCATTTAATTTGCATTCTTTAATTATTAAAGTCATTTCTCTTGCTAATAAGTATATAAATGTGGTTATTATGAGTTATTTTTTCTTTTTATTCTTTTGTGAGTTTCCTGCTTACATCTCTTACCATTTTTTTTCTTTTCTGTTTTTTCTTGATATATAAAGAGTTCTGTGGCAGTTGGTTAAGCGGCTGCCTTCGGCTCAGGTCATGATCCCAGCCACCTGGGATCGAGTCCCACATCCTTGCTTGGCGGGGAGCCTGCTTCTCCCTCTGCCTCTGCCTGCCTTTCTGTCTGCCTGTGCTCAGATCTCTTTCTCTCTAACAAATAAATAAATAAAATCTTTAATAAATAAATAAGAGTTCTGTGGGACGCCTGGGTGGCTCAGTCCATTAAGCATCTGCCTTCAGCTTGAGTCCAGATCTCAGGGTCCTGGGATTGAGTCCTGCATCAGCTTTCTTGCTCAGTTGGGAGCCTGCTTCTTCCTCTCCTCTGCCCCTCCCCCTGCTTACATTCTCTCCTGACAAATAAAATCTTTTAAAAAGGGGTGCCTGGGTGGTTCAGTGGGTTGAGCCTCTGCCTTCTGCTCAGGTCATGATCTCAGGGTCCTGGGATCCAGCCTCCATTGGGCTCTCTGCTCAGTGGGGAGCCTCCTTCCCCCTGTCTCTCTGCCTGCTGCTCTGCCTACTTGTGATCTCTCTCTGTAATAAATAAGATCTTTGAGAAAATATATTTTTTAAAAACTTTTTAAAGATTTTATTTATTTATTTGGCACAGAGAGAGAGATCACAAGTAGGCAGAGAAACAGGCAGAGGGGGAGGGGAAAGCAGCCCCCCCCCACCATGAGCAGAGAGCCCAATGCAGGGCTCCACCCCAAGACCCTGAGATCATGACCTGAGCCGAAGGCAGAGGCTCAACCCACTGAACCACCCAGGCACCCCTTTTTAAAAGATTTTTAAAAATAAAAGAGTTCTTTGTGTGTTATTAATTTTAGCTTTGTATTTTTTCTTGAAGATTTTATTTATTTTACAGAGAGAGAAAGATCACAAGTAGGCAGAGAGGCAGGCAGAGAGAGAGGGGGGAGCAGAGCAGAGAGACTGATGCAGGGCTCGATCCTAGGACCCTGAGATCATGACCTGAGCCGAAGGCAGAGGCTTTACCCCACTGAGCCACCCAGGTGCCCCTTAGCTTTGTATTTGTCACATACTTTGCAACAATTTTTCTGAATTTGTCTGAACCTCTGTGACATATTTAGAAGAATTTTCTTCATTCTAAAATTATTTTTCAATCATCCATAATTTATAGAACTTTGATATGTCACTTTTAAAGTTGTATTTTTGACCATTTAAATTAATGTTGATGATTAAAAGTAAGATAGTAATAAATCACCCCTTTGAATAATTTCTGAGTGTTGCAAGTTAGGGAAAGTGTTCTTGCTACTCTATATACATAGCAAAAACAAACATTGTAATTTCTAGATTCCAGTTGCATTTTCTCTATTTTTACTTGAAAGTAGAGATATCTTACCCTTATTTTTAATTTTTTAAAAAATTTCATTTTTAAGTAATATCTACACTCATCATGGGGCTCACACAAGCCCAAGATCAAGAGCCACATGCTCTACCGACCGAGCCAGCCAGACACCCCCCACCTTATTTTTAATTTTTCATTGCATTTCAATAGCAGTTATCTTAAAATATGAATAAAATTTAACTACTTGAAATTAAATTAAGATTTCAGTATTTTTTTGGCATTCAGACCATGTGCTTATTTTATGTGTTCTTACTGACATAGTTCTCACATCTCAGAATGGGAAGTATTTTCTAGAAATTGATAGCATGATGGTGTTTGAGAAGGGATTTTAGGTGCTTTTTTTGTCAGTAGTTAGGGTAAGTTCATCCCTTTTAGCTTCTTCTAGTTACTGACAGAGTAGAGAGAAAAAAGAAGGGGAGTTTTGTAATAAAATCTCTCTGCTCTATACTACCACTTTCAGAGAAATAGTTGAAGAAATAATGTCCTCATAATAATGGTCAAAAATAGTGAAAACTTTTCACTAATTTGTGATGTTCCTCATCTGCATGTATGCTCTGTAGGACTGAACTGTGTTACAAGTCAATTAGAAATGGCCGGAAACATAAGCATGGCTCCCTTCATATACAACATGCATGAAAGAGAAACCTAATGAGGTGGTCTGTAGGTTTAAGAAGGAAATTGCATTTTCTTAAATAAGAGACAAACTAATAACTGAAAAACAGGAGGGAAAATGTCTACCCACAGATTTTAGTAATATTAATTACATTTTTAAAAAAGATTTTATGTATTTATTTGGCAGAGATTACAAGTAGGCAGAGAGGCAGGTGGGGGGGGGGAGCAGACTCCCTGTTGAGCAGAGAGCCCGATGTGGGGCTCGATCCCAGGACCTTGGGATCATGATAGGAGCCAAAGGCAGAGGCTTAACCCACTGAGCCACCCAGGTGCCCCTTAATTACATTTTAGAACAAAAATATTTCTAAACCTGCAATATGATGGAGTAGATAAAGCATAATAAGTATACTGGTTGTTCCATTAATACGAGAGTAAAGAGGCACCTGGGTGGCTCAGTCATTTAAGTGTGTGCCTTTGGCTCAGGTCATGGTCCCTGGGTCCTGGGATCGAGCCCCACATCAGGCTCCCTGCTCAGCGGGGAGTCTGCTTCTCCCTTTCCCTCTGTCTATTCCTCTGCTGGTGCTCTCTCCTCTCTCGCTCTGTCAAATAAATAAAGTCTTTAAAATAATAATATGAGAGTAAAAATATTCAGATTAACTTACTAAACATTAGTGGACTGTCTACCATATACCAGACACTGTGCCAGGCCCGGGCTCATAGAAATGAAGGTGGCTACATGGAATAGATGCACAGTCATTTGAAGGCAGGAGAGTGGGTGTTTAGAGCAACCTGGGGTTTGGAGAAGGCTTCTGGAAGGAGCTGATGCCTGAGGAAGGGTTAGTCAGGGGGGAACTTGCATGGGCAAAGCCACCGAAACATAAAATAATATGGTGTGCACAGAGGGATTACAGGAGTTTGCTATTACAAAAGCAACACAAAAAAGAAGATTGGGTATGTAGAAAATGAGTTTGGAAAGGTAGACAGAACCTGAAGAACCTGTGTACCATGTTAAGAATTTATTCTATATGTAGTGAGAAGGAGCCGTGAAGGATATGAGACAAGGACAAATAAGTAGCAAGTTGGTTTTTGTCTTTTTGTTTTTTGTTTTGTTTTTTTTTAAGATTTTCTTTTAAACTAATGTCTGTGCCCAACATTGGGCTTGAACTTACAACCCAAAGATCAAGTCACATGCTCTGTGGACTGAGCCAGCTAGGTGCCACAAATAGCAAGTTTTGTTATTTTTTTTATGCTTCTCGGCCCCAGCTGCTTCACCTCTAAAATAAGTACATAGGAATTTTTCAAGTTCTTTCATGCTGAGATTACAATTCTGTAAACAGAGGCATACTCATAATTGATGGGCTTCATTAGGTGATTTGTTTGGAAGAGGTTGAGAATATGCCACCTCAAAATATGTGATGTTGGAATAAGGGTTTTGAGCTCAAATCACTTAAGCAATAGCAAACACAGAAAAAGCTCTTTGCCCTCCCCCCAGATGCCTAAAAGCAGGTTATAAATTTCCTTTGTGAAGGATTCGCCTTCCCTCTCCTATATAAGAAGGAGGAAAATAACCATTAGCACTAAAGAGAGAAAGTCAGTAAGGAGATGGGTCTGGACAAGCCCTAAAATAACCCTTATCTTCTATTAGTTTCCCCCATATACTTACCTTCCCACATATTTACCACTCTTAGGAGCCCAAACCCGCTCCCTTTGTCTTGTCACTTCCCCATAAATTTATCACCCTTTGTTAAGATAGTATATCAGCCACATATTCTTTTTTTTTTTTTACATATTTAAAAATTTTATTTATTTGAGAGCATAAGCAGGAGGAATGGCAGAGGGAGAGGGAGAAACAGACTCATTGCTGAGCAGCAAGCCCAATGTGGGGCTCAATCCTAGGACCCCAGGACCCCAGGATCATGACCCAAGCCAGAGGCAGATGCTTAACCAACTGAGTCACCAGGCACCCTGCCAAAATATATTTTAATGTTACTGAAAAGGGCAAAAAAAAACAACAACAACAACAACAAAAACCCACAGTTAGTATTTTTTTACAAAAGCTTTTTTTTTTAATTTTTATTTTTATTTAAACATATAACCCCACCCCCCTCTCCCAACCCCCCTCCCCCCTACTCCCCTCAGTTTGTTTTATGACATTAAGAGTCTCTTTTGGCTTGTCTCCCTCCTGATCCTATCTTGTTTCATTTATTCTTTTCCTACCCCCTTAACCCCCAACCCCGTTGCATCTCCACTTCCTCATATCAGGGAGATCTTAAATAAGAGACAAACTAATAACTGAAAAACAGGAGGGAAAATGTCTACCCACAGATTTTAGTAATATTAATTACATTTTTTTAAAGATTTTATGTATTTATTTGGAGATTACAAGTAGGCAGAGAGGCAGGCGGGGGGGTGGGAAGCAGACTCCCTGCTGAGCAGAGAGCCCAATGTGGGGCTCGATCCCACATCGATAGTTGTCTTTCTCCAATTGACTTATTTTGCTAAGCATAATACCCTCTAGTTCCATCCATGTCGCAAATGGTAAATTTTCATTTCTTTTGATGGCTACATAGTATTCCATTGTATATATATACCAATCTTATTTATCCAGTCATCTGTTGATGGACATCTAGGTTCTTTCCATAACTTGGCTATTGTGGACATTGCTGCTATAAACATTCGGGTGCACATGCCCCTTCGGATCACTACGCTTGTATCTTTAGGGTAAATACCCAGTAGTGCAATTGCTGGGTCATAAGGTAGCTCTATTTTCAATTTTTTGAGGAACCTCCATACTGTTTTCCAGAGTGGTTGCACCAGCTTGCATTCCCACAAAAAATGTAGGAGGGTTCCCCTTTCTCCGCATCCTCGCCAGCATCTGTCATTTCCTGATTTGTTAATTTTAGCCATTCTGACTGGTGTGAGGTGGTATCTCATTGTGGTTTTGATTTGTATTTCCCTGATGCCGAGTGATGTGGAGCACTTTTTCATGTGTCTGTTGGCCATCTGGATGTCTTCTTTGCAGAAATGTCTGTTCATGTCCTCTGCCCATTTCTTGATTGGATTATTTGTTCTTTGGGTGTAGAGTTTGCTAAGCTTTTTATAGATTTTGGATACTAGCCCTTTATCTGATATGTCGTTTGCAATTATCTCCTCCCATTCTGTCAGTTGTCTTTTGGTTTTGTTTGACTGTTTCCTTTGCTGTGCAAAAGCTTTTGATCTTGATGAAGTCCCAGTAGTTCATTTTTTCCCCTGCTTCCCTTGCCTTTGGCGTTGTTCCTAGGAAGAAGTTGCTGCGGTTGAGGTCGAAGAGGTTGCTGCCTGTGTTCTCCTCAAGGATTTTGATGGATTCCTTTCTCACGTTGAGGTCCTTCATCCATTTTGAGTCTATTTTCGTGTGTGGTGTAAGGAAATGGTCCAGTTTCATTTTTCTGCATGTGGCTGTCCAATTTCCCCAACACCATTTGTTGAAGAGGCTGTCTTTTTTCCATTGGATATTCTTTCCTGCTCTGTTGAAGATTAGTTGACCATAGAGTTGAGGGTCTATATCTGGGCTCTCTATTCTGTTCCATTGATCTATGTGTCTGTTTTTGTGCCAGTACCATACTGTCTTGATGATGACAGCTTTGTAATAGAGCTTGAAGTCTGGAATTGTGATGCCACCAACTTTGGCTTTCTTTTTCAATATTCCTTTGGCTATTCGAGGTCTTTTCTGGTTCCATATAAATTTTAGGATTATTTGTTCCATTTCTTTGAAAAAATTGGATGGGATTTTGATAGGCATTGCATTAAATGTGTAGATAGCTTTAGGTAGCATAGACATTTTCACAATATTTATTCTTCCAATCCATGAGCATGGAACATTTTTCCATTTCTTTGTGTCTTCCTCAATTTCTTTCATGAGTACTTTATAGTTTTCTGAGTATAGATTCTTTGCCTCTTTGGTTAGGTTTATTCCTAGGTATCTTGTGATTTTGGGTGTAATTGTAAATGGAATTGACTCCTTAATTTCTCTGTCTTCTGTCTTGTTGTTGGTGTAAAGAAATGAAACTGATTTCTGTGCATTGATTTTATATCCTGACACTTTAATGAATTCCTGTACAAGCTCTAGCAGTTTTGGAGTGGAGCCTTTTGGGTTTTCCACATATAGTATCATATCAACTGCAAAGAGTGATAGTTTGATTTCTTCTTTGCCGATTTGGATGCCTTTAATTTCTTTTTGTTGTCTGATTGCTGAGGCTAGGACTTCTAGTACTATGTTGAATAGCAGTGGTGATAACGGACATCCCTGCCATGTTCCTGACCTTAGCAGAAAAGCTCTCAGTTTTTCTCCATTGAGAATGATATTTGCAGTGGGTTTTTCATAGGTGGCTTTGATAATATTGAGGTATGTGCCCTCTATCCCTACACTGTGAAGAGTTTTGATTAGGAAGGGATGCTATCAGCCCCATATTCTAATCACCCTTTGAGTTACTCACCACTGAGTCTTCCCACATGTATGTTTGTTGCATGAATAAACAGACTTATTTTCCTGTTAATCTTTTTTTTTTTTTAAGATTTTATTTATTTATTTGACAGAGATCACAAACAGGCAGAGAGAGAGGAGGAAGCAGGCTCCCTGCTGAGCAGAGAGCCCGATGCGGGGCTCGATCCCAGGACCCTGAGACCATGACCTGAGCCGAAGGCAGAGGCTTAACCCTCTGAGCCACCCAGGTGCCCCCCTGTTAATCTTTTATCAGTTTCATTCACACACTCTAAGTACTAGCCCTAACAAAGTAGAGGAAAAAGGCATTTTCCCCATTCTTCCAGTTCCTACATTTAAGCCAATCCTTCTACCAGGGGGGGAAAAATGGATATCTTAATAATAAAAGTGAAACTGTGGCAGATATAGAAAAAGTCCAAGTGAAGACAGAGGCAGAGGCAAAGATTAGAGTTATGCTACTACAAGCCAAGGAACACCTGGGGCCCTTTTTTTTTTTTTTTTAGCCCCCCCCCCTTTCTCTAATGGAAAAAAGTCTCTTCAACAAATGATGTTGGAGGGGGTGACTGGGTGGCTCAGTGGGTTAAGCCTCTGCCTTGGGCTCAGGTCATGATCCCAGGATCCTGGGATCAAGTCCCACATCGGGCTCTCTGCTCAGCAGGGAGCCTGCTTCCCCCTCTCTCTCTGCCTGTCTGCCTGCCTACTTGTGATCTGTCAAATAAATAAATAAAATCTTTTAAAAAATAAAATAAAAACAATGTTGGGAAAACTGGACAGCCACATGCAAAAAATGAAACTGGACCATTTCCTTACACCATACACAAAAATAGACTCAAAATGGATGAAAGATCTAAATGTGAGACAGGAATCCATCAAAATCTAGAGGAGAACACAGGCAGCAACCTCTTCGACCTCCACTATAACAACTTCTTGCTAGACACATCTCCAAAGGCAATGGAAGCAAGGGCAAAAATGAACTATTGGGACTTCATCAAGATCAAAAGCTTTTGCACAGCAAAGGAAACAGTTGACAAAACCAAAAGACAACTGACAGAACGGGAGGAGATAATTGCAAACGACATATCAGATAAAGGGCTAGTATCCAAACTCTAGAAAGAACTTATCAAACTCAACACCCAAAGAACAAATAATCCAATCAAGAAAGGGGCAGAGGACATGAACAGACATATCTGCAAAGAAGACATACACATGGCCAACAGACACATGAAAAGATGCTCAACTTCACTTAGCATCAGAGAAGTACAAATCAAAACCACAGTGAGATCCCACCTCACACCAGTCAGAATGGCTAGAATTAACAAGTCAGGAAATGACAGAGATTGGCAAGGATGCAGAGAAAGGGGAACCCTCCTACACTGCTGGTGGGAATGCAAGCTGGTGCAGCCACTCTGGGAAACAATATGGAGGTTCCTCAGAAAGTTGAAAATAGAATCCAGATGTCCATCAACAGATGAATGGATAAAGAAGATGCGAGGGTGTGTGTGTGTGTGTGTGTGTGTGTGTGTATTCCATTATATATAATGAAATATTACTCAGCCATCAGAAAATGAAATCTTCCCATTTGCAACAGTGTGGGTGGAACTAGAGGGTATTAAGCTAAGTGAAATAAGTTAATCAGAGAAAGACAATTATTGTATAATCCAACTGATATGTGGAATTTAAGAAATAAAACAGGATCATAGGGGTAGAGAGGAAAAAAATAAAACAAGGTGAAATCAGAGAGGGAAACAAACCATAAAAGACCCTTAATCACAGGAAACAAACAGGTTTGCTGGAGGGGTAGGGGATTGGGGATGGAGTAACTGGGTGATGGATATTAGGGAGGACACGTGATATGATGAGCACTGGGTTTTATGTAAGACTGATGAATCACTGATCTCCACCTCTGAAACTAGTAATACATATGTTAAGTAATTTAATTTAAATTTAAAAATAAAATAATAATACCTTAAAAATCAATCAGTCAATTAATCAGTCTCCCATTTGATCAGTCTCTCAGCTTAACCAAGAGATGTGATAAAAAGACATTAGCCCCACCCCCAGATACTGCTCTGAAGTCTCACAGTTTTTGCTGACCTTCTGTGTGATATTCACAGGTCAGGACATTTTTGGTTGAATCTGTGTAATATTCACAAGTCACAAATTGGGGTTCAAATTTTTTAAGTCAGTTACCTTCTCTATTCCCTTCCTGATGTTCCACTCTTAGGAAAATCATTTGGTTGGTGGTTGCAAACATACATTTAAAGCTTTTGAGAGAATATAGTGCAACCAGGGGACTACGATGATTATTACAAGCAGAATAATTCCCAGTCTTTGGAGTGTCCTTCATGGTCCCCAAGACCCAAACCAATCAAAATCAAGTAAGTCACAAGATCCTGTTGAATGAGTCACCTTTTTAAGCCAAGTGGCTCATTCAATGATCTTAAGTAACTGAGATTCAGCTGCCCAAGAGTGTTAATCCAGGTGCAGCAAGTGGTGATGACCACAGCACAGACACCTCCTTGCTTAGCTAAAAGGTAATCAAGGGCAGGGTAGAGATTACTTAAAAATAAAGTCTTGGGGCGCCTGGGTGGTTCAGTGCATTAAGCCTCTGCCTTCGGCTCAAGTCATGATTCCAGGGTCCTGGGATCGAGCCCCACATCGAGCTCTCTGCTCAGCGGGGAGCTTGCTTCCCCCTCTCTCTCTGCCTGCCTCTCTGCCTACTTGTGATTTCTGCCTGTCAAATAAATAAAATCTTTAAAAAAATAAAGTCTTTCAAAAAAAAAAAAAGTAATAATAAAGAGCTACTCCTGAGACTCTTAAGAATTTTTGCTGGCCAGCTATTGCTTTAACAGCAGTCTCTGTGATATTTTCAATAGTTAAGGAGAGATTTCTAATTATAGCACCATTTACATTTACTCCTAACTAGGAAAGTAGGGCCCTGCCAAAGAAAGTGAATTCTGAATCATGAAAGCCTCCCGGTAGTTCCTTTGTAACCTGACACTATAAATTCAGGGGAGTCAGGCAACAAGGTGTAAAAGTTAGGGGCACAGTTGGATAACCTAAGAGGAGCTAGTTGGTGTACTAGCCATCTAGGCATCAAAAGCCCAAGGAGGATGATAACCACCACAGACAAAAATAAATCCTGTTCAGGCACAAACCACTTCTGCTACATGGAATGGTTAATGGACAGATTGGAGTTGTTTGTTTGTTTGTTTTTAAGATTTTATTTATTCATTTGACAGAGAGAGGATCACAAGCAGGCAGAGAGAGAGTGGGGGAAGCAGGCTCCCCACTGAGCAGAGAACCCAATGCCAGGCTCTATCCCAGGACCCTAGGATCATGACCTGAGCCGAACCCACTGAGCCACCCAGGTGCCCCCAGATTGGAGTTTTTGATGATAAAGCCAGAAGTCTGAAAAGTTTCTCCCCATAGCAGTGGTCTGGGAGATGCCAACAATGGTGTTATCTTTCCAGGCCAATGGCAGAGAAAAGAATAGAAGGAAAAAAAGGAAAGGTTTCTTGGTTATTTAAAGTAGGAATTCTTGTTTCAGTGTCTGGGTGGAAGCAGTCTACATCAGCTCAGCTACTCCTCTTTCTCATCAGTTTGCTTCAGAGGTCTCCAGCAGGTGCTTGAAACCAGCTGTCAGGGGGGCCTTCTTTAGCTCTGACATGTGTGCCCAAGGTTCAAGTCTGTGCAGTTTTGCTGCAATCTGGGTAGCGAGGAGGACCTGGTATAGTCCCTTCAAAGAAGATTCAAGGATAGTCTTTGTTCTTAGTGAAAAAAACAGAATCAGAAAATCAGAAGGGTGGAAGAAAATTAGAAATATTAGTTTGGAGAGTCACAGCCAGATATTTGAGGAAACTAGAATTCTAGATCTAGTCCAGTTTACAGGTATGTAACAATACCTCAAAGACAATTAACAGGATTAGGATCTACTGTCTACAAAGGTACAAACGATTCCCTCCATTATTTTTTCCAAAGATGATCACAGTAAAATTAATTGGTTTGCCATAAACTTGGATTGATTATTTACGTAAGTATAGCATGAATAGTGATTGACCATATAAACTCCTTTTTTTTTTTTAAAGATTTATTTTGAGGGGCACCTGGGTAGCTCAGTCAGTTGAGCGTCTGCCTTCAGCTGAAGTCATGATCCCAGAGTCCCATGTCGGTCCCATGTTGGGCTTCCTGCTCATTGGGAACCTGCATCTCCCTCTCCCTCTACCACTCCCCATGCTTGTGCTCACTTGCTCCCTCTTTCTCTGTCAAATAAATAAAATCTTAAAAAAAAAAAAAAGATTTATTTATTTAGAGAGAGATGGTGGGGGGAGGAACTGAGGGAGAAGAGAGAGAGAATCCCAAGCAGACTCCCTGCTGAGCATAGAGTCCAACACAGGGCTCAGTTTCACAACCCTGAGATCATGACCCAAGCTGAAATCAAGAGTCAGATGCTTAGCCAGCTGAGCCACTCAGGTGCCCTCCATATAAGCTCTTTTTAAGATTACTTTGTGGAAATTTTTGTGAGGAATCCAGGTTCCTTAACAGTGTCTGGTCATATCCAAATCTATGTATATATCTCTCTTAAATATGACATTCTAGTCAAAGCCTTGGTGGTATAGCCAATGTTTCTGATTATGCCGTTACAAAGGGAGAACACACTCTTATTGAACTTGTTAAATAACTAACTATATTGCCATGAAAAGAGTACTGAAGGGGCACCTGGGTGGCTCAGTTGGTTGGGTGTCTGCCTTGGGCTTAGGTCATGAGCCTGCTTTTCCCTCTCCCTCTGCCATTCCCCCCTGCTTGTGTTCTCTCTCTCTCAAATATCTATCTATCTATCTATCTATCTATCTATCTATCTCCCCTCCCCCAACGAGTACTCAAGAGTTTCTGAATTCTGGAGGAATCAAGTGGGGAGAAAAAGTAAATGTTCAAGGCCGCCTGGGTGGCTCAGTTGGTTAAGCTGCTGCCTTCGGCTCAGGTCATGATCCCAGCGTCCTGGGATCGAGGCCCACATCAGGCTCCTTGCTCGGCAGGGAGCCTGCTTCTCCCTCTGCCTCTGCCTCTGCCTGCTACTCTGTCTGCCTGTGCTCGCTCCTGCTCTCTCTCTCTCTGACAAAAAAATAAAATCTTAAAAAAAAAAAAAGTAAATGTTCCATCTTCATTTACAAAGGTATGCTTTACCAAATTGCTGTACATCATAGATAACTTAAGAGAAAAGGTTTCCTTAAATCTGGGAAAACACAACATTGAGGAACCAGTAATGTTTCAAACAAAAGGTCATAATCATCCTTCTCAGTTCATTTAGACCCATGTAATTAATACTTCTTCTGCTTGAATACAGCGCTTTCCATTAGTTCTAGATATTCTTACCCAGTTAAGTGTTATGATCTTAAAGTTATCAGAAAGCTGTACTTGTCAAAGTCCTTTCCATGAATCTCCTAAAGATGAAACACTTTTACCAGGACAGTTTTGCAAAAAGCATCTGAGTAAAACAATAACTGTAAATGACAAAAAAAGAAAAAAACACCAAAAAATGAAAAAAGTTAGAAGTGGCCATGGTTAAAAATTTTATTCCTATATAAATGGAATAAAAAGAAGACTTAGTACTCTTATTTGACAGTGTTCCCATGTAATTTAACATATCAAATAAACCTTCTTTAATACATTTTTATTAAGGAGATAGAATAAATCTTTTCAAAAGTTCTAGGAACCCTCTGGAAATTCCCAAGGTTAGTCCAAAGTCAAAAAGACTTCATTTAGTATTTGATTTTGAGAAGTTTTTCAGAAATATTAAAAGGTGTAGATACTTTATTAAATAGGACCACAGATTATTATAAAACAATAATTATCTATTTGACCAAAATGACAGTAGAAGATTTCAAATGCAAATATAGAATTACATAGTTGTTCACAAAATTTAGCTCTTAATATTGAGAGGACTCAGTTCTCTTAAGTACAAAGACCTGACGATAAAGATAACACAAAGCACAGGAAATATTTTGATAAAATAAGAGATCTTTGCTTTCTAGGTAGATTACTTTAAAGATTTATTTATTTATTTATTTATTTATTTATTTGAAAGAGAGAGAGAAATCACAAAAGGCAGAGAGGCAGGCAGAGAGAGAGAGGGAAGCAGGCTCACTGCCGAGCAGAGAGCCCAATGTGGGGCTCGATCTCAGGACCCTGAGATCATAACCTGAGCCGAAGGCAGAGGCTTAACCCACTGAGCCACCCAGGCACCCCTAGGTACACTACTTTAAAAGTAAAGAAACCTCTGTCATAATATCTTACCAAGAGGAGACCAATAGTCCAAGAAAATCTTGTCCTTTTAACAGAAAGAAAACCAAGTTCTAATTTTGAACGAGTTTACTTTTGATATTAATGCTTTTTTTTACTCAAATAAATTCATTTTAATCTCAGTCATCTTGACTACACATAAAATTCTTTTCCCAAGATTCCCCCTTCACAAGTCTTGTACAGCTTTTTTTTTTCCCAATCAGATTTGGTCCTATATTTTTCCTTTTTCCCATTCTGAAATAACCTCTCTCATTTTAAGACAAAATTACTTTCTTCTCCCTCAACAAAATGTACCTCCACTCCTCATGACCTTCTTTTACTGAAAAAACACGTCCTACATACCTTGCATACAAAGATGTTTCCCTTATTGTTTCTAAGAGCCTTAAACAATTATAAATCTGTTACTGACAATTTTATGAATTATTTTATAATTTCTAAAAGTGTATTTTCCTCACAGTCAAGATTCCATTGTGGCACAAGGCATATTTAACAATAGACCCAAATATCTTTAGTTTCTCTGTAAAGGAAAACAAAAGTAAATAAACCTATTTTTACTAATGTTTCTGTATTTTATCTTACTTGAAAAAGACCTGGATATTTAATTACTTATCCATCATTTAATTTAACATAGCAAACCTTCAAGGTTTCAGGTCACCAAAACAATTTGGGAAAAACTTAAAATTTGTTTAGCTAAAAAGATTTGTCCTACTTAAATTTATTTAATTCACTTGTTCTCAACAATTATGTTTAGATTATTTATGAAAATTTTACCATACCAAGTTTTTCTTCCTGGCATTTTGAAGCAGGAACAAGATGCAATTATTCAACTAGTAAAACAAGGTAGAATAAACATTGTACATCTGTATCACTTTTGATGCTGACATTTTGGAAGACTTCCCATTTTAATTTTAATTTAAACTAGCTATTATTTACCAAAGATTATCTCAGATCACATGAGCTTGAAAAACATTTGAGTTAGTTTCTATTTTATTTCTGAGAATTTTAGGAATATAGTGCTCTTTTACAAATTAATTTCAGCAATACCATCCAGAGGTAGAAAATTATCATATATCTATAATATACATACATAGACACATACGAACAGGCAGACAGGCACAGAGACCTTAACCCTCTATTTTAAAATTTAAGCCATGAATCAGATGCAATAATACAAAACTCACTATTTATAAAAAAAATTTTTTTTTTTTTTTTTATCCAAACTGTGTTTCTGGAAAATGGACTAAGTTAAGGCTGCCTGACTGGATGGCTAAAGCTTCTTACCAATATTTGTGGAGATGACACTTAAGGTTTTCTCATTCTCCTAAACTTCAAAACACCTTTGCCCCTCCCGGTTTTTCTTGTGATAGGAATCATCTCTGAAGTTTGCATTTCAAGCCCAGATGAGATAGGGGTAGAACATTTACATCTCGAAGCCAAGGGGAAAGAATACACATCGCTTCAAGGACTTTTGTTTCCTAGGCTAGAATTTCTACAACACCTACAAGCCGTTTGAGATGAAGAGAGAGGCTAATTGTTAAAAAGGATAGGTGGACTTTTAATTTTCCAGAGCTGCATTTCTGATCTTGCAAAGATTTGTAAGCTCAAGACAGTTGCTTCTCATTCCTATGGAACTGCACTGCAACTTAAATGATATCATAGGTTGATCTATGCATCCAACCTTCTTGCCTTCAGTTCACTTTGTATATCAGGGAGATTTCCAACTAAGATGGAAATCAAAAGATTTCTACATTCTGGCTTTAGAGCTGCTTCTTTGGAATGTTTCAGTATGTCTTGTGGTTAGAATGTCTTTGGAATGTGGAATCCCTCCACAAAAGCTTTAGAGGGCTTATCTTTCCTTTTGGGTATATAGTTTTATTTTAGCGTAGGGGAGGAGGAAGAACTTGTCAGTTTTCAGACAGTATTGAACAACCTCTTGGATGTAAGAGGGATGGGTCCCCAAAGACCGTGCAAAGGATAGTACCTTCCCACAATCCAGCGTCACTCCCGAAGATAGCCAAAACAAAGAACTGGCAACCTACATGTCCCAGGCAGGCAGAAAGCCAAAACACGTTCTTCAGACACAAGATGAGACAAGCATGAAGGCAATTGTTATACCTGAGAGAGAAGGGATCGGTGGGTCTGGTTCTGGAAAGAAAGAGACATGTGAAAAATTTTTTTAAAGGAAGCTGCATGCCCAACACAGGGGTTGAACGCACGATCCCGAAATCAAGTGAATGCTCTACCAACTAAGCCAGCCAGGCACCCCAACAATTTTACTACAGACAAATTTGGGTAGAAAAGAACCCTTTTTTTTCTGGTAGAAAAGAACCATTACCTTTCTCATTCTTCACTGGGTTCTGCCTGTTTTCCCAGTATCCCCTCTGCAACAACTGATACATATACCAGAATTAGTAGTCATTGATTCTAATTTTTGTTTCCTGTGGCTGTATAAGATAATAATGTAGCAGCTTCCCAGAGAATCCCTCAGAGTCTCATTAACTCCAGGAAGAGCCTACATGGGAGTTCTCTGGGGGAGATAGAAAAGCATTCGATGTTGATGTTGAAGAATTTGTGTAGAGTCTTTGAGGACAGTCTCTTATCCAGTGATTACACTCGATTCTTTTCCACTTGATTACAATTGAGACATCAATCCCTGGGTTCGCGTTTTGATGATAGACCCCTAGGAGGGTGTGACAGGGGAAGCCTAGATATTGTTCTAAATAACATTTGTGCCTTTAATTTTTGCCATTTTTTTTTTGTATTTATAGCTTCCAGAACCATAGTTCTTGGATGTAAAATAGCCAGGGAGGGAGCTGAAGGTGGTGTGCTTGACTCTTTGGAACTTACTCTTTCTTTTTTAGCTAACTTTTGGGTCTCTTGGAGCCAAACTAATTCCTAACAGGGATGTGCCATTAGGTTGGAGATCGTGTGATGTTTTACAGTGTACCTCACTGCATCACATTTTCCTGAGGTTGACAGGTGACCTAGGGCCAGACTAACACATTCCGTACCAGCTTATCCTAACACGAGAGTGTTAGAATGAAGTGGCTAGTCCTCTCATAGCTTCTAAGTGTTCAACCCGTGCCCATCAAGTTTTGCAGCTTATTGGCATCTGAGATTCCCATACACAATAACCTTTATCCACACAAACAAGACAAACAAGCATGTGCACCTTAATTCACCAGATGTGACCAAGGGATATTACTGTGGCCTGGCTAAGAAAAGGCCCTCTGCATAGTACCAACAGTTGTCGATATGGATCCTGGCACAGGAAAACACTGAACCAGGAGACCCCAAAAATGAGGACTGCAGACTGATTCCAGACAAATCAGGGAACTGAAACCTAAACCACCAGCAACTCCTAACATGGAATCTGGGGACAAAACCAAGGGCTGGGGGTTTGCACTCAAACTGGAGAATTATAGACTGAACCAAGGCCTGGGGATTTGTATTTCTCATGGATCTCTCCTAGCTCAAGCTGACCTGCCTTGGACTGGAAAGCCAGTTCAACTGCAGCTTGACACAAAGAGAGTGGAGTTCAAAACTAAGAGGAACTTACCCCTGGCCTTCAGAAATGGTGAGAAGGACAGAACTCAAAGGGTTCACTGAAGTACACATGTGTACTTCTCATTGTCCCTGAGCCATCAG
Source organism: Taxidea taxus jeffersonii (assembly GCA_003697995.1). NCBI lineage: Eukaryota > Metazoa > Chordata > Mammalia > Carnivora > Mustelidae > Taxidea > Taxidea taxus. The sequence goes on along the minus strand of RCUC01133616.1, from coordinate 8,469 downwards.
AAGTCTTTGGTCCCACCAATGCCACCAAATCTGTTAAAACAAAATTCAACTGGTCTAACGATCTACCTGGCTTTTATTTAGTGACTCATGAATTGGGTAAGATCCCATCTTAGCAGAAAGAAAGCAGCTCTGAGGAGCTGTACAAAATGGAAGACATTTGTGGATAATCCCTGACTCACGATCTCTGACTCATGTTCAGCTTGGGAGTTTTTTACTTAACAGTGGTATGAAAACTATGTTCATTCACTAGATTTTTAATTTGGATCTTTACCTGGGTTAGTGATACATGAAGTGATAATCTCCTGTGGTACAGGGCAGTACCAGCAGGCCTCAGCCCCCAGTCAGCCATGAGATCACTAGATGTACAATCCATACATCACTAACCATTCTGTACCCATACAACCATACTGTTTTTCACCTTCAGTACAGCATTTAGTAAATTACATGAGCCATTCAACACTATTATCAAGTAGGCCTTGTGTTAGATGATTTTGCCCAACTACAAGCTAATTTGTGTTTGGAGCACACTTCATGTAAGCTAGGCTGAGCTATGATGTTTAGTAGTTTAGGTGTATTAAAGGTATTTTTGAGGGGCGCCTGGGTGGCTCAGTGGGTTAAGCCTCTACCTTCGGCTCAGGTCATGATCTCAGGGTCCTGGGATTGACCCCTGCATCGGGCTCTCAGCTCAGCAGGGAGCCTGCTTCCCTCTCTCTCTCTCTGCCTGCCTCCCTCCTACTTGTGATCTCTGTCTATCAAATAAATAAATAAAATCTTTAAAAAAAAAAAAAAGGGCATTCTTGAATTTATGAAAGGTTTATCTGGCTGTAACCCCGTCTTAGTTGAGGAAGATCTGCATAGGCAAAAGGAGGAAAGGCAAGGACATTACTATAGCAGAGCAGATTGTTTCAAGTAAGGTCTCCATCCTTTGGGGGAAGACAGGGGGCCTAGTAGGCAGATTATGTCTCTAGTGCTGAACTGGTAATTTCAGATGGACTGGTTAAAGGTCACATTCCTAGGAAAGGCAGAAACTGCAATTAGGACAGATATCAAGTCTTGGTCTACTGATGTGGGGTTTAAGCACTAGTGACTCCGTTTTGAATCTGTTGGTTTTGTTGTTGTTGTTTAAGGTCTTTATTTCTATATTTGAGAGACAGAGATAGCACCAGACATAGCCAGAAAGAGCATAAACAGGAAGAAGAGGGAGAAGCAGGCTCCCCATTGAGCAGGTCCCAGGACCCTGAGACCATGACCTGAGCCTTAACTGACTGAGCCACCCAGGCACCCCTGTTGTTTCTTTTTTACCAGAGGTTAGCAAGAAGAGGACAATAAGTTTCTACACTTTTAAGTCTGGCCCCGTCTCCATTGATCAGAGTTTCTTGTAATTTAGCATCACTTCTCTTCCTGGTACAGACAGGGAGCTACCCTACAAATGGTGATATCCCTTATAAATGTAAAATTTCTCTTACAAAAGGGTGAATTCTACTGTTTTTAGAGCTTCTCCTGTGTCTGCTTTTTCTCAAAAATAATTAGCTCAGAATAATCCTTATGTCAAAGAGGCATATTTTGGGGTGGCATATTCTGCTGTCCTTCGTTGGCATTTTTATTTTTGTATATTGAAGAAAGTAGGAGGGGACCAAAGTGCCTGCAGTATGTAAGAGGAAAGAGTGGAATTTCATAAGGTCAAAGTTAATCAGTTATTTGTCCGCGGAGTGTGGATTACTCCAAGTGAAAGGGAAAGCCAAGAAAGGGTCCTTTAGCTTGGGTTCCCGCAGAAAACAGAGGCTAAAATAAAAATATGTATGCAGGTAGTTTATTTGGAAGGATCCCAGGAAAGAGAAGTGATCAAGAGATCAAGACAGGGGAGGAGGAGGATAAAACAATGCTTAAGCTTTGCACTTAACGGCTTCATCCTCCACTTCCAGGAAAGCATAAAGCAAGCCTCTCAGAATTCTCATCCTGATGGACTAGAGGTGGGACTGTTTAATCCTTGCCTCAGGCTTTGCAGCGGTTGGAAATGTGCAGGATTCCCCAGCAAAGATCCCCTCCACCCAGCTGTGCACAGCAGGTGGCCACTGTGTGATGAGTCTTCTAGAAGCCCAACTGGGGCTGTCCATCCCAGCCATGGCTGACTCAGAAGTGACTAAGAGGTGAGGATGCCTCTGATAGAGAGTTTTAGGCAGAGGGACAATGAGGTCCAATTGTTTTTTAATAAGATCACTCTGGCTGCAACTTGGGGACTAGATTTGAGTCTAGTGAGAGTGGGATTGGGGACCAAAAAAGAAATTATTGTGGTGGTCCTGGTGAGAAGGTGATAATATTGTCAAAAGATAACTTCCCAACATAACCTGTTGACAGGACAAAGCTGAGTTTATTGCTTTCTTCAGTAAAGCAGAACAAAATGTTGGCAGTGTCTTAGAAAAAGGCAAGGTAGAATTTCCCTGAGAATTTGAAGTTTGGTTTAGGGCAGGTTTTTAAGTGTGGAGGCTTGATTAGAATCAGATAAAGATCATGATACAACAGTTTAGGATTGTTGGAACTAGCAAAAGGAGAAATTTTTTTTAAGATCTTTTTTTTTTTATTTTATTTATTTATTTGACGAACAGAGATCACAAGTAGGCAGAGTGGCAGGCAGAGAGAGAGGAGGAAGCAGGCTCCCTGCAGAGCAGAGAGCCTGTGCGGTGCTCAATCCCAGGACCCTGGGATCATGATCTGAGCCAAAGGCAGAGGCTTTAACCCACTGAGCCACCTGGGCGCCCCTTTAAGATCTTATTTTTAAGTAATCTCCACATCCAACTTGGGACTCGAACCCTGAGATCGAGTTCCACGCTGTACTGACTGAGCCAGCCAGGGGCCCCCCAGGGGGGGAATTTTAAGGCAAGTGGCTCCAAGAATTTGAGGCATAAAATATCTGTTGATGCTTTATATTGAAAATTTGATGGATCTTTCTGGAAGTTCTTGTAAGGAACAATCAAGTTGTTTGCCTGAGTAAGTATCTCCTAGAAGAGTAAGTCATATTTAGGTGGACATCTCTGGGAGTCATGTCCATGGGACATTTCTGTGTGAGGGCAAATGCTTTCCCTTCTCTGTGTCTTGTTCCAAAGAGGTAGCCCTGAGGATGGAGGGAAGTAACTAGATTCTGAACATATTTAAAAGGCAGGAAATACAGGGCTTCCTGTTGTACCAGACATGTGAGACACATAGAAGAATCAACAACACCTAGAAATCTCACTAAAACAAGTTTGGGCTAGAGGCATAAATTTGGATATCATTAAGACACAATCATTATTTAAAGCTGACGGATGGGGCGCCTGGGTAGCTCAGTGGGTTAAAGCCTCTGCCTTCCGCTCAGGTCATGATCCCGGGGTCCTGGGATCGAGCCCCTCATCGGGCTCTCTGCTCGGCGGGAAGCCTGCTTCTCTCTCTCTCTCTGCCTGCCTCTCTGCATACTTGTGATTTCTATCTGTCAAATAAAATCTTAAAAAAAAAAAAAGCTGAGGGAATGCATCAAGTTGCCTACTGAGAGCTTCTTTCTCCCCGTGTCTGTATGTTATTAGAAAGATAAAAGAAGAGGGTTCAAGAACTAAATCCTGGGGACGCCTGGGTGGCTCAGTTGGTTAAGCGGCTGCCTTCGGTTCAGGTCATGATCCCAGCATTCTGGGATCGAGTCCCACATCGGGCTCCTTGCTCGGCAGGGAGCCTGCTTCTCCCTCTGCCTCTGCCTGCCTTTCTGTCTGCCTGTGTTCGCTCGCTCTCTCTCTCTCTATAACAAATAAATAAATAAAATCTTTAAAAAAAAAAAAAAAAGAACTAAATCCTGGGTCTTTCCCATATTCAGAGGCCAGGTAATGTGTCAAGTCAGAATGTATTTAGTTATTTTTAAAGATCTTATTTTTAAAATCTTTTTAAAGCAGGGGAGGTGGGAGGAGGGGAAGAAGGAAAAGCAGACTCTCCACTGAGCAGGGAGCCTGACACAGGGCTCTATCCCAGGACCCTGGGACCATGACCTGAGCTGAAGGGAGACATTTAACCAACCTAACCACCGAGGCATCCAAGTAAATGTATTTAATGGCAAATGACAGAAAATACTGGTCAAGTGTCTAAAACAGACAGGGGTATATTCTTCTTACACAACATGAAGTCTGGAGCTGAGCAACCCAAGGATGGCACAGCTGATCAATTATACTTCTGGGGACCCAAGTTCTTTGATCATCCTCTTCTGCCGTCTTGACATGTAGGTCTCTACCCTCAAGCTTGGCTTCCTGGTGTTGCACCTTTGGATATACAACCCCAATTCAGGTAGAAAGGAGGAGTGGCATGGGACAAATCAGCTCCTTTTTCTCAAGAAATGAAAGCTGTCCCAGAAGACTTTACTCAACTGACTTCTTCGATGGCCAGAACTGACACATATCCACCTGTAACACCAAGGGAGTCCAGAAAAGGCAGTATTTTTAGCTGGGCACTTTGCTGCCCTGAATAACACTGGGAGTTTGATCCATAAGGCAGAAGGAAGGAACGGCTGTTGCATCAACAGCTGGTGATGTGTGCCACCAGCAGATAAGAAGGATCAGGGAAGGAGGCCGAGCAGTGACAAAGGAGGTAGAAGGAAAGTAGGGAGAGTGTGTGAGGCCCCAACAACCAAAGGAAGAGATTCTTTCAGGAATGAGGGGGACGCCTATGTGGCTCAGTAGGTTAAGCATCCGTCCTCAGCTCAGGTCATGATCCCAGGGTCCTGGGATGAACCCTGCATCTGGCTCCCTGCTCAGCAAGGAGTCTGCTTCTCCCTCTGCCTCTGCCTGCAACTCTGCCTACTTGTGCTCTCTCTCTCTCTCTCTCTCTGTCAAGTGAATAAATAAAAGCTTAAAAAAAAAAAAAAAAAGGAGGAGGAGGTGGGAAGGATCAACTTGGTCAAATATTCCTTAAAAACCTGACAATGATGAGGTAGGGAGGAAGGATCAGTGATCTGGAACCATGGAGGTCACTGGGGACAGTGACAGGAGCAGGTTCTGTGCGAAGACGGGCATGGAAGTCCAAAGGAAGCATGCTACAGACAGAATGGGATGTGAGGGAATGGGCACTAATTTTAGCAGTTTGGCCTTGAAAGGGGGAGTTGGGGGGGAGAAAAGGGAGTCAAAAAGGGAAAGACATATTACTAAATTGTCTCACTAAATTGTTTTGAGAATACAATGTATATTAAATAGTTTTAATATCTATCTTTAAAGGTTCAGGGTATCATAAGTCCATTTTTTCCCAAAGCTGTAGAGCGTGGTGCCTAGCTGTGTGATCTTAAGCCAGTTGCTTAACCTCTCTGAGCCTGTTTGCTCATAAGTGACATGGGACCATCCTGGCTATCTTGCAAGTTGTGAAACAGAGGCATGTAAAGGGTCGATGATGGTGCCTGGCACAGTGAGAATCATCGGTAAGTGAGACTGACAGTCTTACTTCGGACCAGACAGAGCCTTTATGTATCAGGGGTCTAAATGAAATTCCCAAGAGACAGAATATATAACAGATGCTTAACAACATTGATAATTTCCTCTGAGCCAAAGCACAGGAAGACAACCAAGCCCCACAGAGCCGTGCTGCATAACCCATACAACCCAAGTTACTCCTTCATGTTGCCCTATTTGTAACGCGGCAGAAAATCATGTACCTACTTGTCTCTCTGAGGCTCAAAGTATAGCCAGAGGGCTGAGCCGCAGCTGAGCAGCTGCCTCCTTCTGGAAATTCGGGGTCAGCAGGAGGACAGACCCGCAAGAACACTCACAAGGGGCGAGAGAGCTTCTCAAGGCAGATGGAAGGACAAATATGGAGCAAGAAGATGTGCAGATGTGTGTGGGTGAAGAGGTCTGTACCAGGACAGCTCTCGTGGGAAGGGCAAGCTAACGTGGTGGTGTCATTACTCTGAAATGACAATTACGAGTTCTCCCTTTATCAGGCTTAGTTCTTTGTCTGAAACTGGACGCAGGGGAAAGTCATTGATAGGGAGGAGGCAGAGAAGTTTGAGGAGTGAAATGAAGGCTTCTGATTTCTCCCTCCTGCACCCCACACTGAAGGGTTCTGCTGGCTCTGATCGCTCTGACAGAGCTACGGAGCGTTACATGAAGAGGCCGTTGGCTCTTGGGGCTCCAGGAAGGGATGGAGTCCCCTGAGTGGCCTTAGCCTGTGCTCATGCAGAAAGATCGCCAGCACTCTACTCAAACCAAGTGGGTACAAATTGTGGCCCCACCTGTTTAGTACCCAGAGACCTTAGGCAAATTTCTTAACCTTCCAGAGCCTTCGAGTCGTTACCAGTAAATGGAAGTAAATTAATAATTAATAACAACAGTGATATAAGGCTGTGTTTGCCCAGGGCTAACTACACTCCACGTGCTGTCTGGATTTTCACAGCAACCACAGCTTGTTGGTAATGTTACTGGACCCACCTGACAGACGAGGAAGCGAAGATTTTCTAGTTTTTAGTTTCCCTAGAGGTAAACAGTTTGCCCAAGACTATGCAGTCAAGCTGGGGCATGGTCTCTGTTTGAAACCTGGTCCTCTGCATCCGCCAAGTCTGGCCTCTGAGCACACGTGGGCCAGGCTGGCTCTAGTCGTAATCAGGCACCCTTCTTCCTGAGCTCCAGCGGAACTCAAGAACCTTCCAGAGCCCACGCGCAGCTGAAGTTCTGTTGCAGTGGGAAAAAACACAGACCTAGGAGCCGAAAGCCCTGGGTGCAAGGCCCAGCTCCGCGGCCAGGTGGGCAGATTCCTGAGCAGCTCTCCTAAACCTCGTCGGTCTTGTTTCTTCTCCTCATCTTGGAGCTGAGGGGGTACACGAGATGATCTCGAAGAGCCCTCCAGCTGCAACCTAGGAGTTATTCCTTAGCAAGGGTGAATAATCCCCAAAGGATTCCAGCCTAAATCGGGACAAGGCCTACAGCCCAAGGCACTTGGGCATGTCTTGTTTTCTAAGGAGAAAAAAAAGGGCGAGTAACATCACTGCAGAATACTAAATCAATTCAGATTGTGAATGGAGAGTTAGAAGGGGTGAGTTTATTTTGTCATGATTAGAAGGCCTCTCCCAGGCCAGACACCGACCTGGCTGCAGCCAGACCTCCTTCCCTTAGCACGCACTCATTTCCCCCCTTCATACACGGAAAGGCCTCACATGCCCGAACCTGAAATCCTCTCAGTTTAGATGTGCTTTGGGTCTACAGAGGCTTTTATTCCCTCTTTCATGAAATGAATCACGATTAATAATAGCCAGAGGGTGAGGAATTACAGTCATGCCTTATTACTGAAGATGTGTCTCCCCCCCCAACCCAGGCCCCCCACCCCCGGCCGATGATGACAGCAATGACAGAGCATTTCATCAACTGGAAAAGAGCCTCCGCCTCAGACTTTCACCCGCACATCCCCAGAGAAAGGCTGCTGGAAGGTGGTTGGAAGAGCAAAAGAAGCACAGCCCAGTTAGTCAACTGCGTTGGTTGGCCCACCTCCTACAAAACTCATGATTCAGCTCTTGGCCCCCAAAAACCATCTTTTTTTTTTTTCCTTTAAGAGGGAATCCAAAAATTAGTACTGGTCTAGGAAAATAAATTAAATTTCCTTCTGAACAGATGAGAATCAGCAGAATGAATAAAATAACACTAATTTTTGGCTCAGTCATTTTCCCTTCTGGAAGCCTACGCCATCAAATGCTCGATAAAAGCCATTTCCAAAGAGAGGTAGCCACAGAAGGGAGGCATGGTGGCAGCGAGCTTTTCACTTTGGCTTAAGTTCTGGAACTATCTCGGTGGTAACTTAGGTAATAAGCCACTCTCAGATTTAAGCACTTAGGGAGAGAGAGTCCACACTCACTGGGGCACAGGAATATAAAAGACACGAAAGAACAAAAGGATGGAGTCAGCATTACTCACATATTATCCCTTTAGCCCCCTCTCTTCCTTTTTGGTTTGAAATCTAATGTTTTTGTCACCACAAGTGCAAATGAGGCTTTTTCACTCAGGAGGCAGGTTTAGCCTGACCCCTTTGTTAACTGTAAGCAGTGGATTGTTAAATCTAATAAGCATATGCACATTTGTTCTAAGAACAAATAGCTTTGGGGTACTATGCAGGATGAACCGCAATGAAAATAAAATATTAAGTACTTAACATTTTACCATAAAGAGCTGTCTAATGTCGAGTCGGGTGGGATTTGATGTCTCATAATTTGATCCAGCTTTGGTTCTTTCCTGCCGTGGAATTTAGCATCCCCGCCCCCCTACCCTCTTTGCTCACCTTTCCTGAAGGGGTCTTCTCAATGTCTGTAAAGGTCTCTGAGCCCCCATACACAGAGAAAAAAAAAAAGGAAGTCCCTTTTCGGTTTAAGAGACAGCCCCTCCCTCTCTTTAATTATAACATTTTCAAATGGTAAATGATTTATTTGCATTTGAAGGAAAAACTCCAAGAATTGGTGCTGGGAAGGGGAAGTCCTTAATCTGCGCCCCCCCC